>JASDQU010105829.1:135113-157868 GCA_032191745.1 Picea mariana
CTGATATATGTTGCTGATATGTGCTCACATCTAACTGGTTATAAATGACAACAATGGGTAATGAATAAATGTTGAATGCTAATTGATGAGTTTTTGTGCAAGAGGGAAGTTTTGGGAAAAAGAGCCCCACACTCATTCACCCCCCCTCTAAGTGTGGTAGGTGTGTCCAAAAATTATTTACCAATTTAGTCGACCTGATCATCGTTCATCGACTATTTCTTTGTTGATGTGGCAACTATGTTGACATGGCATGACACGTAGATGCTAACATGGCATGAGACATGGATGCTGACATAGAACTCTGGATAACATGGCATGACATGTAAAGGCTGATATGGCATGGCATGTCATCATTCTCTTTCCTTCATTAGCATTCTACAACTTCTCTTGGATGAATCGAACACCTCACCAATTTTGCTGACCCCTCGACCATCATCCATCGACAATTTCTCTTGGTCGATTGAAACACTTTTATGATTTCACCGATCCTCGATGATTGATAATTTCTTGTATACACACCAAACTCTTTCCTAGAGTTGTTGATCTGATCATCGACCATCGACGATTTCTATTGGAAAACTCCAACACTTAGAAAATTTCGACGAAATCCCAGATGAATCGTGGCCATCATTATCCCATTCAAAATGATCTTGATTGTTGATCTACTCCAACTTCCAAACGAAAAGAAATGAATCCAAACTATCGATCTATCTCATTTTCCCAACTAACGAAAATTAATCTTGACCGTTGATCTACTAGACCTTGCCAAACTTCAAAAAAACTTATGTTTTTAAATCTATTTACAACGAATCTAGGCCGTTGATTTCAAATTCAAACACAATCTCGGTTATTGATCCATCAATTTTTCCCACTTCTTCAACAACCATTAAAACATGAATTTTGAACTTCTAGGCTGAGTTTAACTCTACAACCTACAGATTGATGTTCCATATCACCTCTTCAACAGTTCCGAGGCATTTAAAACTTGAATTTGGTCACGAATTTAGGGATTTTTCTCTAATTTTCTCCGTTTTCCCCCAAATTTGTCACAATTTGAAATCTGTAAGAACGAATTTGCCCAAATTCAGATTGGTTCTTGGCCCATATGGGTCCAGCTTTAAACCAAAATCTCTTATACCAACCAACAATGTTCCCTAGCTTAGTTGGGGTCAACTACGTGCAAAAATACTCGTAAAATTAATTTTTTTTCTTTTCTGCTAACTATTCATGTAGCTTACCATCTACAAGAAAACATACAATTTTAACCATTTGTTGATACCATTAGTTAAATGCATCTACAACATGATAAAAATGACATGAATGTAGTTAAAATAACTCAACACGACAACATATAAATCGTTCTCAAACACATAATTAATRCACAACTATTAAACTCATAATGCAACAAAGAAACAAGATAAAACACTTATCTTTTAAAAATGGTTGTGCAACCATCTGCTTGGGATAGATGTTCCACCMAACCATAGACTTGTTGTTCCAAATATCAACAACAAGTCACCCTTGAGCTGGGGCTAGCAATCCACAAAAGAGGGCGGTCTCTCACTGTCCACTCACAACTCAAAAAATCCCACAACCCATTGGTATTCTCCTACAACTATCCTGATTTTTCAACAACTCTCTTCCTCTCGACCCGTCTAACCCAAAGAATGTACCCCTTCACTTCTCTCAGTTCATTAGGCATCTTGTTCATTTATCGATGCCTCTCTGGCACATGTAACCAAGAATCTCACTATTAGGAAATTCAAGGGAGCTCATTGCTAGGAAAACTACCAGGAAAACAATAATGATCACTTTCTATTATAGTGCAACTCACTGAGGAGTTCACTCTTCAACCTTCTGCTACAAATACACTCTAAAACTCATCCTCCATGGTTGCTTCAGCTCCAAAGCTCTTCTTCCATGTTCTCTTCTTGTTGTTCATAAAAAATATGACTGTATAAAACTGATGTAACTACCCATACAAATTTTTCCTCTCAGTGGATTACTTGCTTGACTTACACTCTTCCCCAAGCTTATTTTACTCATCCCTCATACTCCCAATAACTATGGGATGTGACTCCTCACACCCACCCTCTTACATGCATTCAATGATTGGGTTTGAGAACACTCAATCATAAAATTAGAAGGTTCATATACCAATAGAAATTTTAGGAAGTGGGTTGAATTAATAGACATGGGTAACTCCCCCTTGGACCCCTCTTAGACACTCCTAGGAATTCCCCTCTCTTGTGGATTAATTCATCCCCCATCTCTATCCATATCCCCATAGCAGCTGGCATCACATTTTATTTATTAAAATTCAGAAATACAATTGGCATATACATCTCTTGGCCACAACCATACATTATATCTACATTAAGAATTGATTAAACTAAGGATTATAGCAGGGATGTTACATGACCAACCCCTCAATCAAATATTGAGAGCTCCTAAGACCTCAATCACCATGGTTATACCATCTAACGATCAATACCTCCAATTCTCATGCATCCATCCAAACAAAAATATCCTCGTATGCAAGGTGAAAAATAGCTCAAGAAAATGGAACCCCCTCATCAACTCCTCCATCCCTTATATGAATCCCAATTTAGGCACACAATTATAAATAAAATATTATTTTATTGGTATGCACACCTCCACTTGTCATCCTCATACAATTGATTTTTTTTTATATTCTCATTAATCTCCTTTTAGTGTGCACCTAATATTACTCTTATATAAATAAATTATTCTTTTATTTGTTTCTTATGCAAAGCACTTTTTCACTTGATATCCACAACCATCACCCCAAAGTGCACTTACTAATACACTATTACTTCCTTCCTTACCCACCCTCCTCTAGAATCATACCATTCACAACCTCTATATAATTTTGTGGCCTCCAAATGATCCCGCTCACCATGGAAAGAGTCTCTCTATTGCAACTAGTATATGAGTCACCCATCATGGTTTGATTGCAACGTATATCAAATTTCCACATCACAACATTTGGGGATCGTGAGTATAATCCCCAACATCTCCCCAAGTTTTGGCATTAGTCTCTCTAGCCCCTTTAGCCTTAGTTGAGCTCTATGGTCCCATGTCTCATCTAGATGTTACTTCCCCCACTAATATTTGATAGATGCACTGAACCCCATGCATCTTGAAAGGTTGGCATAAATTCTCTCCACAATTCCAATAAGGAATTCAACCCCAAGGATCTAAAATCCATCATCACAACTCTACTTATGAGTATAACTCCATCCATAGTATTGGGAATTTCATTATCTTAGGAGGTAACATAACTGATGACATAGCATATGTGATTGAATTATCCCTATCCCATAAATTGTTGCTTATGTAAATATATTTCCTTTGTGGTTATGGGCTCCCATGAGATCTTTAATGAACTAACCCTCCAATCCCATGCAATGGCTCTCTCACCTAGCTCCACATCACATCATGAAACCAAATCATTAGTCATAATCATAACATCTTTATATCATGCACAACAAAGAACCACATGCTAACTAGTGCATGCCATCATAAGAACATAACATTTTCACAACATCCTGAATAACAATGAACAACATGCTACTTACCACATGCCATCATAAGAATATTGTAATGTTCCCATTTGGTAATCTTGACCATAAGACAAGTAGCTATGACCATGAGATTCCAAGTTTTGACCCACATAAGCCAAAAATTCATAATATCAACTAATTAAACCTCCCAAGAAGGGCCTAAATTTAATATAATGCATGTGTGTATGTGAAGGATTGAAATGCATAATAGAATGATTTTCATAACATAAATTAAACATAAATTTTGCATATTTATAGACAACATTAAGACACTTATATTTTAAGTGAAGAAGGTCCAATAAACTAGATGTGTAAGAGTGATTTTCCACCTAACCATATGTATCTTCTAAATATACCATCCCCAATCCAATATATGATGCYACTAGGGTGAAGTAAACAACTACATGCTTCTGTCTCTCTCTCTCATCCCAACCCATTTACTCTCCTGATTTTCCAATCTGCTCAGTATAGAGTATTATAGGCATCTCATCCAACCATCAACGTCCAATGAACCGTCTTCTAATTCCATACATAACACAAGGAATACCTACCCTTTCTCTGCTCAATAGTATGTTAGAGTGCCCTTCTCTTATAATGCTCTTCAAGGTTTGCAAAAAGAGCCCAATTTGTTGTATTCTTTCATTAAATTTCTTGCCAAAACAATTATTGGATTTCAAGCATTCAAAGAGAAGAAAATGTATAGTGGTGAAGGTTTCATAAGTTGCATAGCCTCTATTCTCACCTACAACCATCACTCTTTCATATCCATTCTATGGTTTTCTTTGAATGGTGACAATTATAGTTAATTTCTAGGTTTCTCATGGATAGCCAAAGAACACAACATGAACATCATGAAAGCAACCATATGAGAGAGTGTTTTAATGAATTCTTTAATCGTTAGAAGTAAACCATTGGTGATAAGATGGGTGGCATTACTTATGACTTTATAGTATGACTTTTACAATCCCCATAATGATTGTACTCAATCCCATGTTTCCATAACTACATGAGAGGGATTTTCCACCAACCTCTCACATGCATTTATTGATTGGTTTTAATAAGTAAAATAAGGTGGGTGGATTCATTTAAGGCACATGGTGAAACCGAGATGAGTTATGAGGCTGACACATGGAAAATAAAGGATTTAAATTCCCATAGCCCCCCTTTCCTCTTCCTCTCTAGTGGAATCATATCTCTTCTTATGCTCTACACAATGATCTTGGACCATTATATTATATTCCAACATTAATATTTACATATCTTGATTATACCATGGTAATATTAACACATAGTCCATAGATTTATATTTACATCATACATGGATGGCCATGCACTAGTTGGGCCTTTTCCTTGAGCTCTACACTAGTAATCCATATTCACACATTTACAACATTTACATAATTTGGAGTTAATACATGCCAAGGGTTAGAACTTGGGTATTGCATTCCCCTTCCCCTTGGAATAACATCGGCCTTGGTGTTTCTCAAAATTTAGAACAACAATGGTTATGCCTCTTTCATAACATCCTTCAACTCCCAGGTAACCTCATTGAGACCAAATTGCTTCCATTGCACCTTTACATTTCCAATGGCTTAGTTATGGAGAAATGTTACTTTCCTATCGAGGATGTGCAGTGGCTCTATTTGAAATTCTCACTCTAGTTCCAATCGGATCACATCCCAATAAATCACATGGTTAGGATCATATACATATTTCTTAAGCAAAGAAACATGGAAAACATTATGAGCTTTAGTGTTATCATGAAATTCAATATTATTTGCATTTAGCTTTATTCTTTCAAGCACTTCAAATGGCTTAGAATATATTGCTATTATCTTGGAACAACATCTAAGCTTCAAGGAACTTTTCCTTGGATAACTTGAAAATAAGCATGATCCCCAATTCAAAATTCGTTATGAACTCTCTTTTTATCTACATAGTTTTTCAACCTTCTTGGGCCACCTTCAAATTCTACTCGATTTTAGCAACTTCCTACTCCATTTCCTTAGGCTTTATATAATAGAAGATGTAGGAAACCATTGGGTTTGTATGGACAAACCATCAAAGTGGGAGGATTATCTACAACTAATAGAGTTTGCATATAACGATGGGAACTAAGCATCAGTGAAAATGAGTCCATTTGAGGCTTTATATGGTAGAATGGATGAGTATGTGGACGACTATGAGAACATCTGTTACATGAATAATTGTAGACGTGTTGAAGGAGGAACATATTTTTGGGCTGAAGCTGGAAGGACATGCAAAAAGAGAGGAGTCGTTGAGGAAAGGACAAACAAGAAGCTGGAATATGAAAGGGCTGAAGACGCTAGAAAAATTGAAGCGAACAGTTTCTGGAAAGAATAAAACACAACAGAAAAGAGATTGCAGGGAGCTGGTAGAGAAAAAGAAGGGACATCTCGCGAGACAAGAGAGAGAGAAGTGGTTGAGTTTGCCATGGCCTTTGTCCTGGAAACCCAATGGAAATTGTGAGCTCATATACAGTCTTAACACTGATGTATTGTAACTTGTATGATGAATAAAACAATCATTCTTGCATAATTAATCTTTTTTTGTGTGTGTATGAATGAATTCATGTAGGATGTTATGTGTTGTGTATAAGTTAATGTATTGCGTGAATGAGTAAATCATGTAGAGAATAATGTTGTATGACATGGCTATACAGGTGGCATGAGTCTGTAAAAGGACATGTTGGAAATTGTGGTCTCCCATAGGGAGGATGAGTGCTATGGTTCTACAAGAGTTGAGGATTCTGTTTGAGTACATACGATGTGAATATAAAGAAGTTGCAATGGGAAGTGTTTTGCACAGAAGGCGTACTGTAATAGGAGACAAATTACTATCAGAGATGAGTTGCAACAAAGGATTATCGTAGCAGATATATACTATGAAAGACATGTTGCATCAACATAATGTGTGCTACAACAATATGTGAGTTGCAATAGAAGGTGAGTTGTAGCAGAAGGTGAGTTGCATCGAGTTGCAAAAAAGGCGAGTTTCAACAGAGGACAAGTTGCAACAAAAGGTGAGTTGCAACAGAAGGTGAGTTGCAACAAGTGAATATGCAACATACTAGTGATTCTGTAACATCTATTGTGGTGCTACATGGAAGAAAATGTGGATACGAAGGAGCAGAGGTAAAACCCTAGGGGTTGTGGCATGATCAGGAGAAAAGAAGGAAAATATAGCAATGATGAAGAATCTTTATGGAAACCACAATTCCTAATATGCACAAATTAAGAAAAGGTTTTGCTGTGAATGCACTATGATGGCAAGGGGGTATGCCCGCTGCATCAAGTGGTATCGGAACTGGTTCAATTATGGAATTAAAGATTGTGAAAAGTTACCAGAGCTTGGTTCAGGTCTCAAATGAAAGAATGTGAGAAGATATTGGAGTAATGATTCATCTCTGTGATGAAAGAATGTGAGAATATATTAGAGTATGGTTCAACTTTGGGATGGAAGAAATTGCAAGGCAAGAAGACCTATGAGAGTGTGGTTTCAACTTGTGTTGGTCAAAGAAGAATGATAGGATACAATGCCGGAGAAAGGCCTGTGAAGTGTAGTATGGCTGAGRGCTACAAAAGAACTCCTGAGGATTTCTTCATGAAGATGAACATGTTAATGAGGTACACAAATAGAGAGTTAGAATGCAGATAATGGAGTGGTAGCATATGTCAATATGAATCCTAAAATGGGAAAATATAACAAGGAACAAAAMATTGCATGAAGGAAAGTTTAGAAGGTTGCTGGTGAAAAGGAAGAAGTCTCTGAGATAAATGGCTGCTAGAAATAGATGGTAGTTGTGGTAGCAGTTATCCATGACTATTATCTTGAGATGGATGAGGCGACATGGGTCATGAGGGAATAATTAGATATCAGTTTTGGTGGTGGTTATTTATGATTGTTATCTTGGAATGAAGGCATGGTCACTGTAAATGGGTGAGTGTGGCAGTGAGAGGAATTTAGTCGGAAAATTTCTTGGAATAGAGACTGGGCTCATATGTTTTGAGGAGCATGTTGGTAGAAGTGAGCACATTGCTGCTAGATGGTGACTACAAGTTTGTGTGGACATGAATTTAAGAGAATGAGAAAGAACAGAGATGAAAAAAATTTACAACAATGGAAATTTACAGATACGTGGTTGTGTCGGATGTAAAGAAGAAAGGAGGGAAAGAATATGGAAATTTTGTTTTCTTGGATATGTATTTACTTTCTTGCAGGAAGAAGGAAATTTTTGGTTGCATATGGAAGTAGATGTGCTTGGTTGAAGAGAAAATATAATAGAAGATGTCTATGCAGAAAAGGAAACTGCAAGGATTAGAGGGGTTGCAGATGATGAAGAAGATGATGTCGTGAAGATGAAGCATGATGAAAGATGTTGAGTTGAAGATGAATAACATACAGTCTAGAAGAGGGGGAAGCTAATGAACATGTTACTGATAGAGATAGAAGAATATTCCAAATATATGGAGGAAGAACACATGTTACAGAAGATTGAAGGTTGTTGAGGACCAAGCGTGAATGTGCTACGTGGAGAAGAAGAAGACTCTTCAAAGTTGTCTCTAGTAATTTTCAAGAATGTGTATACGTCGACAGAATCATTGACTGAGGTAGTCTACGTGTGGTTGTGTATTGAGTCAAGGGAGGTGTAACATGGGAGCATGTGACTCCATGTTGTGTGGCTTTGATCATAAGTGGCTGGATGCACCGAATGCACTTTGTACATTGTATTAAAAAGGGTAGTGGAATGTCTTGGATTGGACGTGACTCAGATCGAGTTGTGCAGGTGATGTGGATTGAGTCGAGGAGGTATAACATGGGATCATGTGACTCCATGTTGTGTAGTTTTGAGCATGAATGGATTGTTTCACCGATGACACTTTGTACACTGCATGAAAAAGGGCAGTGGGATGTACTGGATTGAACGTGACTCAGATCGAGTTGTGTAGGTGATGTGGATTGATTCAAGGGAGGTGTAACATGGGAACATGTGACTCCATGTTGTGTAGTGTCGAGCATGAGTGGATGGCTACACCGAAGGTACCTTGTACACTGCGGGAAAAAGGGTAGTGGGATATCTTGGATTGGACATGACTCAGATCCAATTGTGTAGGTGATGCATGACTGAAAAGTACCTGACTAGTGGTTTTGGTGATGAATAAAGAGAGAAAAAGAAGGTAGAAGTACTAGAAGTTGAGTTGTTGCAGAAATTTGAGTTGCAACAAGAAAGAGATGAAATTTCCAAATCTCCATGATGAGAGTATTTTTGTGTTTTTGTGGATTGATGGAAACAATGAATGAAATAAAGAATGTGCAAAAGAGGAAGATGTTTTTTAGATTGAAGTGTATAACAAATGAGGACTGTAGAGTTGAGAGGGAAACATCTATGGTGTTGCATTGGACAATTTTAGATGCAGGTGATTTACCTCATAAGCATGAAGGCATGCTTTCTTGAAACCTTGGGTGATCTAGGTGGATATTAGTGGCCACCCACCTATTTCAGCTGGCTCCTCATGTTCATTTTTGTTCAACATGTTCTTCTGTACGGATTTGTAATTGTGGGTTCTACACTCATGGGGATTTCTGAAKCCCCACACATCCTCTAGGTGGATACGGGTGGCCTCTCGCCTAATCCAACTGGCTTATTTTGTATGTTTTCATGTCAGCACATCTTGCTATACTCCAGGTCTGTTTTGGGGCCCTAAACTTTMTTTTTTTGGATCGCCACAATCAAACTATRTAGGGATTCAAATTTTGATGGAAGAATGTGTAGTTCTCCGAAAGACCTTTCCAATGGGCTATCACGCACCTAAAACATAGGTCGTATGCAAAATTTACAACCCTRGGAAGTTGAGGTACCAAATTACACCAACTTACCCATAGCGCCCACATGACTTTTGGCGTTTCACCTTCTAGGGTTAGGTTTTTGGATGTCTAAGGTTTTGGAATTCATGAGTAATATCAAAAAGGCCTCTAGAGCCTCATTGTAATCCATTCTTCTCATATGGATGCACGTAGCATCCCCATCTCTTTTCAGAGATAGCTACCACCATTCGAGCAAGTGTTTGAGTTCTGCAGTTTTACAATTTTAGCCTATTTCATTATTTAATAGAAGATATTGTTCACTAGATATTTGTGTTATTATTCATATCTCTGTTTTAATTGTATTCATTCTGTTAATCAGTTCATTCTTCTCCTAAATCCAGATCAGTGGTATCAGAGCAGTTTTCTCTTCATTTATTTTTCTTCGTGCATGTCCTCGACAAGATCTGGGTACAAGAAGTTGGGACTCAAACCAATCGAGCCACTACAAGATCGGCCATGTCGAGTCCAACAACAACCCATGGGGGACGAAAAAAAATATGATGGAGCAGGAGATCCTATTAAAATATTTCTCAAGGAAGCCCTCGCGTGACAAAGGAATGAAATGATGGACAACTTCGCTCAGATCCTTTGACAACTGCCCAAAGGAGAAACATCTTCATCAAGCGACCATGCAACCCCCTTAAAAGTATAGGTAAATTTTGATATTCCATTATTTCAAGGACTGATAGATGTAGATTCTATAGATAAATGGTTGAATCTTCTCAAAGGATATTTTTTGGTCCACAATTTTTTGATAGGGAAAAGATCACTTTTGCAGTCCTCAAGGTCATTCCCCATGTTAAAGACTGGTGGGATACTTACTCTGAGAAAAGGGTCATGGATGAATATACAATGTTTGTGGTGTCCCCTACATGGGATTCCTTTCGGGATGCCATTAAAGAACAATTCTACCCTGTTGGAAACCATGAGTACTAGTACACCAGATGGACCACCCTACGTCAAGAAAGGGACCAAACAGTACCCAATTTCACCAATATTTTCCTTACCCTATGCACTAAATTGGGTATCAAATACTTTGAGTGTCATCTGGTGCTCAAATACCATGACTATTTTCATAGATACATTCAAATAGAAATGGAGTTCCTGGACATCACCTCATTGGGCACGACTTATAGATACACTATCAAGATCGAGTAGAAATTTAAGCAGAAACGACGAAAGTTTGGATCTACAAACCCCTCACAGCTGAAGCAGGGCAAAGGAAGCCCAAACTCACACAACAAGGGACCAAGTTGAGATGGTCGCCCTCAGGACAACTATTCCAAGCCGCAACACAAGAAGGGAAATGAGAAGACGAAGAAGGACATGGTAAAATGGTGTGAGTACCATAAAATTCCTTGGCACAACACCGAAGAATGCCGCTCCAAGAAGTCCCTCATGGCCAAGGTGAAGGCTTCTGAGTCAGAGGCCGATTGTGATTCTGAGTCAAATCCTAAAGGAGGGAAGAAAATTATYGATGCTGAACCCAGTGCCACTATCGCTACTACCAAATTCCAGCCAGGTGAACCAGAAGAACTAGAGGAAGGGGAATGCCTCTTTCACTCGCAGATGTGGGTCAAAGGGGCTCCTCTTCATTTCATTGTCGATAGAGGTAGTCAGAAGAACTTGATTTCAGAAGAGGTTGTCAAGCGGCTGGACCTGCCAACAACACCACACCCACAACCCTACACCATTGGTTGGATTCTTAGAGGAAGAGATCTTCGTGTCATCCAACAGTGTCGTCTGTCCTACGACATCAAGCCTTTCAAAAATGAGGTACCATGTGATATTTCTCCGCTTGAAGTTTGTGA
Organism: Picea mariana; assembly: GCA_032191745.1. Taxonomy (NCBI): domain Eukaryota; kingdom Viridiplantae; phylum Streptophyta; class Pinopsida; order Pinales; family Pinaceae; genus Picea; species Picea mariana. The sequence goes on from JASDQU010105829.1 coordinate 146,398, forward strand.
AATTCTTTTAGGAAAACCATATTTGTGGAAGCGTCATGCTGTGTATGAGTCTAGACCTGGTAGTTTTATTATTACTTTGGGTAGACAATTGTACAGGATCCCAGAGGTCACGTTGCCTACTGATATTTCTTTAATCTCTACTAAGAAATGTAGTAAGGTCATTTCACAGACCGAGAAGTTCATCTTCTTTATGATCCATGATCATAGTGAGCATAAGGTCACCGCCACATATGTGGCCTTTACAGAGTGCCTCTCTTTGCAATAGAAGTAAGTAGATAGGATCGTGGAAGAATATAGAGACATCTTCTCCTCACCTACAGGGGTACCGACACACTGCCAAGTCAAGCATCCAATTGATCTGACCCCCGATGGACCTCTACCTAATGGACCAGTCTATCAATTCTCATTGATGGAGAGTGAAAAAATCAAGCGTCAGATCCTAGAGCTTCTTCAAAAGGATCACATCAAACCCAACTCCTCCCCTTGCGGAAGCCCGATTGTACTGGTGCAGAAGAAGGACGAGACTTGGTGAATCTGCATTGATTACATAGCCTTAAACAAATTCATAGTCAGGAAGCGCTACCCCATACCCAATATTGATGACCTTCTTGAACAACCCAAGGGGGAAAAGTTATTCAACAAGATTGACCTAAAGTCTGGCTACCACCAGGTTCCCAAGAACCAACTGATGTATGGAAGACAACCTTCAAGTCTAAAGAAGGTCTCTACGAATGACTAGTCATGCCCTTTGACTTAACAAATGCTTCAACCACTTTCATGAGGTTGATGGATGATGTATTGAGACCTTTCACCAACTCCTTTGTGGTAGTATATTTGGATGACATCCTCATATTCAGCAGAATGTGGGAGGATCACATGTGACATAGTCAACAGGTTTTGAGCACTCTACGACAACACAAGATTTATGCCAATTTGGAGAAATGCTATTTTGTCATGAACAAGGTCCAATTCTTTGGCTACATTGTTGATAAGCTTGGGGTACATGTTGATCCAACTAAGATCCAAGTCATCCTTGACTGGCCAGCCTCGACCACACTGACCGACCTTCGAAGCTTTTTGGGACTAGCCAACTTCTACCAACAGTTCGTGTTGGGATTCTCCCATATTGCATGGGCCCTCAGCCAGGTGACCAAGGGTGGTGGTAAGGCCAAGTTTGTGTGGGGGAAGGACCAACAATGAGCATTCAATGATCTGAAGCATCGCTTGTTCTCAGCTCCAGTACTCTCCTTGCCCAATCTGCATCAACCATTCGAGATTGAGACTGATGCCTATGGGCACAGTTCTCACTTAGCACGAGCATCAGATGGAATACCATAGTGAGACACTCTCTGATACTGTCTAGAAATACCCCACCAATGACAAGGAAATGTATTCCATTGTATAAGCCTGTCATCAATGGAAACATTACATTTTGGGGAAAGAGACGATCATACACACTAATCACAAGCCTCTGCAATTCATACAGACATAGGGAAAATTGTAGAATGACCACCATCAAAAGTGGTCCACCTACATGCAACAATTCCATCTCAACATCAAGTATAAGACATGTATCTCCAATCGTGTCACTGATAGCCTCATTTGGCCTCCTATGGCTGCACTCACCATTGTTCTCCACTCCTGTGGACATGAAGCATCTGAGTGGCCCCAACTTTATCAACAAGATCCAGACTTCGCCACCACATATTAGCTCTTGGGTACAGGCGCAACTGTCACTAATTTTCAAATTCAAGGTGGAATCTTATGCCACCTAAGCCATCTCTATGTTCCTACAAGCAAGCATGCAAAGCTGATTTGGGAAGCCCACTAAAGTCAGGTGGCAGGACATTTTGGCGTAGAGAAAACTATGGCCATTCTTCAGAAACATTTTTATTAGCCAAAACTTCGATAAGACGTCAGCAAACATATCAATCTTGCACTACCGGTGCCATTTCCAAGCCAACCATCAAGAAGAAAGGCTTATACACCCCTCTTCCTATTCTCGAGAAGTCTTGGGAATCCATCTTGATGGATTACATGTTTGGCTTATCATCCACCAAGAAAGGAAATGACTGTGTGTTTGTGGTCTTTGATCATTTTCGAAGATGGTCATCCTCACAAACTGTAAGAAGAATGTCACAGTGGAAGATTCTACTAAGATCTTCTTTGAACAAGTGTGGGTCCACTTTGGGATACCACAAACCATCATCTCCACTGCTTTCCACCCCCAAGCCGATGGCCAAATAGAGGTCATCAATCATATGATTGTGCACATCTTGCACATGTAAAATTCTAAGCATCCACGCACATGGGATGAGAGTCTCCCATATGTCCAATACAATTACAACAAGGCTCTCCATAGTTCCACCGACCATCGCCCATTTCAGGTGGGTTTGGGATTCCAACCCTTGGGACCCATTGATGTTACACTTCCTCTTGCCACTGCACAAACATAATCTTCCCCTGATCAGTCTGCAATCGACAAAGCCACTAGATTCATTGAGCAGATTTAGCACATTTTCCAGTAGGTCGAGGAGATTTTGCAGAAATCCAATACTAAGTACAAGCAATGCCATGATCAACATAGGGTACCACACCAGTTTCAGGTTGGCTACAAAGTCTGGTTACATTTGTAGAAGGAGCGTCTCACTGGGCCCCATCAAAAGCTTCGTCCACTTCGTTATGGGACTTACACTATCACCAAGGTTGTGGGTAACAATGCTTTTGATCTCAACACTCCACCCTTCCTTGGTCTGCATCTAATATTCAATGTGGACCTCCTTCGGCCATATTTTCCACCTTTATTGGACACCTTCGTGATCGCAGAACAATTGACACCAATAGAGCTCAACCCTGATTGCATGGAACAAACATACACTGATTAGATAGTGGACACACAGGTCAATGGCACTCGCCAGCAATAGATCCAACTTTATCATGTTGTCAAGGCAGGGAAAATCCTACACCAAGGCAAGTGGCTCACCTGGGGCCAAATCTAGAAGAAGTTTCCTCACCTGATGGGGGAGATCAACGCAATGGAGACAATTGCTTCTTAAGGAGGGAGGATTGATCCAGGTGGATATTGGTGGCCACCCACCTATTCCAACTGGCTCATTGTGTCCATTTTTTTTCAACACGTTCTTCTGTACTACTTTGTAATTGTGGGTTCTACACTCCCGGGGATGTCTGAAGCCCTACACATCCTCTAGGTGGATATAGGTGGCCTCTCACCTAATCCAATCGGCTTATTTTGTATGTTTTCATGTCAGCACATCTTGCTGTACTTGCAGGGCCGTTTTGGGGCCTTAAACATTTTTTTTTGGCTCGCCACAATCAAACTATAGACAGAGTCAAAGTTTTATGGCATAATGTGTAGTTCTCTGAAATAAATTTCCAATGGGCTATCACACACCTAAAATGGAGTTCGTATGCAAAATTTACGACCCTGGGAAGTTGAGGTACCAAATTACACCAACTTACCCATAGGGCCCACATGAATTTTGGCGTTTCACCTTTTAGGGTTAGGTTTTTGGATGTCTAGGGTTTTGGCATTCATGAGTAATATAAAAAAGGCCTCTGGAGCCTCATTGTAATCCATTCTATTCAGACATATGCGCATAGCAACCACATATCTTCTTAGAGATAGCTACCACCATTCGAGCAAGTGTTTTAGTTATGCAGTTTTACAGTTTCATCCTATTTTGTTATTTAATAGAAGATATTGTTCACTGGATATTTGTTCTATTCTTCATATCTCTGTGTTTATTGTATTCAGTCTTTTAATCAGTTTGTTCCGCTCATAAATCCGGATCATTGGGAGTTTGATACATTAGCATCCTGGTCATCCTTGGGATGACATGCTGAAGGTAGTTATAAGGATGTGACAGATCTATTACAACAATGATTGGTTGCTGCAAGATGTGAATACGATAGACTGTTGGGAGTAACTACAATGGTGCAAATCAATGGAATTCTACAAACTTGCAGCATTTGGACTGTTGGGAGTAAAAATAGTGGCACAGATCGATTGAATGCTACAAAGTTGCAACATTGGGGCAGCTGGGAGCACTGCTATAGAATGGACGAGTGTGTGGAAAACTATGAGGACAACTGTTACAGGAATAGTTGTAGACATGTTAGAGGAGGAGAATATTGTTGGGCTAAAGTTGGAAGGACGCGCAACAAGAGAGGAATCGTTGAGGAAAAGAAAAAAAAAAATATGGAAGATGAAAGGGTTGAAGAGTGCTGGTGAAACTGAAGTGGATAGTTTCTGGAAAGAATAAAACACAAYAGAAAAGATATTGAAGGGAGCTGGTAGAGAACAAGAAAGGATATATCATGAGACAAGAGAGAGAGAAGTGGTTGAGGTTTCAATGGCCTCTGGCCTAGAAACCCAACTGAAATTGTGAGCTCATATACGGTCTTTGCACTGATGTATTGTAACTTGTATGATGAATAAAATAATCATTGTTGCATAATTAATCTTTCTATGTGTGTATGAATGAATTCCTGTAGGATGTTATGTGCTATGTATGAGTTAATGTCTTGTGTGAATGAGTAAATCCCGTAGAGAATAGTGGCTTATGATCTGGCTATGCAGGTGGCACGAGTTCATAGGTGGCATGAGTTCACAAAAGGCTTTGTTGGAAATTGTGGTCTCCCATAGGGAGGATGAGCCCTCTGGTTCTACAAGCGTTGAGGATTTTGTCTGAGTATAGAAGATGTGAACAAAAAGAAGCTTCAATGGGAAGCATTTTGCATAAAAGGCGTACTGTAATAGGAGATAGATTACTATCATAGATGAGTTGTGGAATATATATACTGTGAAAGACATGTTGCAACAACATAATGTGTTCTGCAACAATACATGAGTTGCAGCAGAAGGTGAGTTGTAGCGAGTTGCAACAAAAGATGATTTGTAGCAGAGGACGAGTTGCAACAAAAGACGAGTTGCAGCAGAAGGCGAGTTGCAACAAGTGAATATGAAATAGACTGGTGATTATGTAACATTATTGTGGTGCTACAGGGAAGAAAACATGGATACTAGGGAGCAGAGGTACAACCCTAGGGGTTGTGGCATGATCAAAAGAAAAGAAGGAAAATATAGCAATGATGAAGAAGCTTTATGGCAACCATGAATTTTATTACGCACACATGAAGAAAATTTTCATTATGAATGTACTCCGATGGTAGGGGGTAGATGCTCGCTACATCATATGTGCAAACAACAAAATCCTTTTTTGGATCTGCAATATTTAGAATTGTATCACTAGCAAGAAACTTTTTCAATAGCTGAAAGCTTTCCTCACATTCTTATGTGTCCATTCAAACTTTATTCCCTTCTTTTTCAAATAAGTAATTAGGTGTGAAACCTTGTAATTCCTCGATGAACCTTTTATAATTACCAACAAGACCCATAAAATATCTTACATCTGTTGGATTCTATGGAGTTAGCCAATTCTGGCCTCAATTGTTTTTGGATCCATATATATTCCTTGTACTGAAATAATGTGACCAATATAATGAATTTGTTTATGACATAAATCACATTTACTTAGTTTTTCATATAGCTTATACGCTCTCAGCACTTGCAAAAACATCCTCAAGTGTTGCTCATGCTCTTATTCTTTCTTAGAATAAATAACAATATCATCCAGAAAAATAAGCACAAATTTATCCAAGTACTTTCTTGAAACATTATTTATGAGACACATGAATGTAATTGGTGCATTGGTAAAACCAAATGGAACCACCACACATTTATAGTGGCCATCTCTTTTCCTAAAGGTTGTCTTGTGAATGAATTATTCCTTAATTCTAACCTGATGATAACCAAACCTCAAATCAATCTTTGGAAAGACCCTTGCCCCTCTTGTTTGGTCAAATAAGTCCTCTATTTGAGGTAATGGATACTCGTTCTTTATTTTAAGTTTATTATTCTACCTATAATAAATACACATACTAAGAGTCAAATCTTTATTTTTCACAAATAAGACACGTGCTCCCATGGAGATACACTTGGCCAAATGTATTTCTTTTCCAACTATTCTTGTACTTGCATTTTCAACTCCATAAATTATGGGGTACTCATTCAATAAGGAGTCTTGGACACTAGTGCAACTCCATGTAGAAGATCGATTATGAAATCAATATCCCTTTTTGGAGGATTCAAGTCCTAACACTTTCATCAGGGAACACATCATTGGAATCTTGCAAGACAACATAGTCTTCAATCTTAGGTCCTTTATATTTTGTTGCATCTAATATATGGGCTGCATATAATTGACATCATTTTATAAAACATTTATTCAGCTAAAAGTATGAAATCTATCAAATATAAATTTCCTTTTGTATGCCCTTTATTGTCCTTGAATTTCCATCTTCATCAAAGCAATCAAAATTCTTGTTGTAGTAGTCAAGCTTAACTCAATGTGATTCCAATCAATTCATTCCAATGAAGACATCATAAGTACCCAGTGGAAAAATATTCAAATTCACCCATGTGAAGAGTCCATTCAACTCTAGTGGACATATCTCCACCACTTCACTATCTTTTCTCTTGGTTCCAGTGGTTAGCTGGACTGGCCATGACTTACTATGATTGAACTTCTTGAGAGCACACATTTCAACAATTTTAGGAGTAACATAACTGTAACTAGATATACGATCAATTAAAATGGAAATAGTTTGCTTAGCAATCTTACCTTTAACCTCAACCACAATTGATTGGCGATTTTCCCGGTGGTATTCCAGTGCATAGTAGATACTAGGAACAATGCTTGCTACATCCTCAACAATTGTATCCTCTTGAATGTTGTGAAGATTCTTGGAACTCTCATTTCGATGTGGAAGATTTATGGGAAAATGATCTTCTCCACATCCCCAACACTAAATAGGCTCCATTGGCTTCTCTCCTACTAACTTAGCTAGCTTGTTCTCACCTTGTTCTAGTTGATTTTGGTGATTTGTATGATGGGGATGCTTGAATCCTTTGTTTATCTGATCAAGCTTCTCCCTCTTCTTTTCCTTCCATGTCTTATGGATTTATGACTTGTTTTTTATATGATCATAATAATACTTATCCTTTCTAATAGTCTCATCTAGAGTTTGGGGTTCATTAAACTCAATTTTATCTTTGTACGACCATGATAATCCACTGAAGAAATGCTAGATAATCACCTTCTCATCTCCAATGTACTTAACATACCTTAACAACTCCAATAATTTATTTGCATATTTATCCATGGTCATTTGCCTCAACTTTAACTCATGGAACTCTTTGATTTACCATCATAGTATCTATTAAAGAGATACTTGTGCTTAAATTTATTTTTGAACTACTTCCAAACAATCTTTCTCTCATTGAATTTCTTAATTTTCCTAAGTTTCTCCCATCAAATTGATGCTCTACCTTTTAAATTGAATATGAACACTTTAGCCTTCATGTTCCCAAAGTAATCATGGACTTGGAAATACTTCCTCATTCCAAGAAACCAAGCCTTGAACTCTTGCAAATTTTACTTCACCACCAAGAGTAGGGATTTTTTCCTTTCAAAATTCTCCATGTGAGATATCTCTAAAAGACTTCTTCCTCTTTTTCCCACAAGAAGAAGATATTGAATTGTTGAATGAGTCCTCAGAGGCAGATGACTCACTAGAAGAGAATTATGATGGTGTATATGTCCCATCTATGGAGGTTCTTATTGTACCATGAGACCTCTTGTTAGAGTGACTCCTAGAGCTATTCCTACTCCTTCCAACATTTTTTGAATTATGTGCATGACGCATTTTCTTTGTTATAATTTGGAGTATGGCCACATTCAACTGGTTCTGTTCGTCTTGGTTTTTAATTATCCTTTCATTATCTACTCTACAAATTTGTAACTCCATTATTGTACTTCTTATAGTCTCTATAATATCAGGAGGAGTCACTTGATTCCTGCATCCATTAGAATCTATCTTTGCATTTCCATCTTGTAGATTTTCACCCATTGCATTTGTTTCAAATTTGTAAGGGTCATGTGCATCATTCATGATGATGGTTTTCTTGGTCCAACCAAAACCAAGGTTTTCTAATTCAACCATATTGAATTTTGGCATCTAACTATCTCTAGTACAATATTGTATCTACATAAGTGTTCATACATTCACACTTGTTATAAACATTTTAATTCCAAAATTTGTAGAGAATTTATTTTTGATGCAATTTGGAAACTACCCATATTGGCATTTTTTTATCAAATCAAGGCTACATACCCTTCTCAAATTTTGAAGGATTCATAAGTTATTTTGATGCAGGAGCATCGTCAGCAAAGCACACATGGAGAGACAACTCAATGCCCTAGCACACCTTTTGAATCATTTTGGAATCTTAAATGTTGGCATTTCCTGCAAATATTTTTGTTGAATGGAATGAAAACTAAAGAAGATCTAAATGATCAGAAGCTGAAACGATCGCGTGAGATCTGAGAGTTTCACTCTTAGAATTTAATGTAAGGGAACTTAAGTAATAGTTATTTTTTACTTCGAATAGATAGGTAATCGGAGGAAAGCCTAGGATCCCTCTGGTATAAGTAGAGGTGTTGTATGCCCAAATGAGCCTGTTGAACATGAGGGTAGCTGCAAATTAGTAGGAGATTGCTGTGATTTAGTTATTGTTGAATTTTAGTTGTTGTTGTTTATCATAGCTGTAGCCATTTACATTTGAATGAATATAACAGAGGGATATTGAACCAAATGTGTGGTGTTGCTGTTGCTTAAATCTTCTCTGTTATTTTGTGTTTCATGAATGTATGAGTTATATTGTTGAATGTATGAATCTGTGAAACATTAGATAAGTTTCAGTTGTTTCTCTTCCATGAGTCTACGCAAGGAGTGTGTATCGTCCACAAGGAGTGCATTGAAAGATCTTGGTTCGGCTCCAAGCTCAGAAGAGATAGCTCGAAGCTTTATGTGCAGATTGTGCAAAACGTCCGCAAGGAGTGCGTCGACAGAGTCTTTTGACTCAGAAGCTCATGAGAAGTAATTCAAGAAATTACTTACAGAAGTGTGTGCGAATATTTGTTGAAATGCATGCACCGATCCAAAATTCGACTAAGTGTCTAAGAAACCCTTCAAAGAGTCCAAGCTTTAAGCAAGGACAAGTTCAAAAAGTGGGCTAGAGAAATACTTCAAGAAGGAGGGGTTTTTAAGTATTTGCAAGTTGAGCAGTCAAGATCCGTCTTGGTGAAGCAGAGTCATTTCAGACCGACAGATCTGAGAGGAGTTTCACGGTGGTTAACCATGAGTTCCTTTCGAAATTCATGATTGAGAGAATTTTCACTAAGCAGTAGCAATCTTCGCGAAATCACAAAGTGTGAAGTAGATATGAGACGTTGGTTGTGGCAAGGATACGTGGCGGAAATACACATGGTTTGAAGGAAGAATCCTTTGAAGGGAATATTCTAAAAGGCCAAGCTAGCAGAGTAGATCATGACCATCTATCTGGAAGGACACGTGTAACTAGTTCATGAATTTTGAAGAAGAGTTAAGGAGAAATGGGGCGTGACTATCAGTCATCCGAAGCGGAGTAAGGGATGAATCTCACCCTTCGATCAAGAGAGGCACGTGGTGATTGATATAAGATTTTGGGTACAAAATACTTTGGAGAAGAGGAGTGTTAAGACGTGCGAAACCCCCAAAGACCAGAGTCTGAATGGATCATAGCCGTTGGCTATGGGAGAGACGACAACCGTAGATCTTCCTAGGCGAGTTCGCGATTCGGGGTTCGGGGAAAAGTGTTTCAGTTGTTTCCAAAATAGCCGAAGTCCGAAATTGAAAATTGCTAAAAGGAGTTTAGCCCCGGGTCATAGCCTGAGGTCACATGTGGAGAGGGGAAAGTGGGAAGAGCTAGTGCCCGTCGACTTTGAGATTTGAAAAAACACTAAGAGGCAGGGCCGCGGGTTCCATAGGACCTGTGCCTAAGGATAAAAGGGCCTATGTTTAATCCAATTTGGGGCTAGCCATGACTCAAGGAGATAATTTAGCTCGAGAATTCGAAGATCCTTAACCAGGAGGTTGTGCAACCCCGAGGAGAGGACGGGGGTCTACATCAAGTGGTATTAGAGTCTAAAGAGCTCAAATTGTACTCATTGTGAGTGCATAAAAGGTCAGCACAATGCCACCTAGGAGACGTGCAGAGCCACCTATAGAAAATCGAGCCATTGAAAGAGAAATGAGAGAACTTCGTGCAAGGTTGGACGCGATGGAGACAACACAAAGGAGAGCACCTGACGTTGGAGATGTTAGCGATACAGAAAGTGAAGAAATAGAAGTTGAAGAAGCTGCAGGGGAATATGTTGTTGAAGAACGCTTGTCGAGAGTATTGTTAAATTGGGAGCTAGAGAAAAGATAGACATCCCAATGTATGAAGGCAATTTAGATGCTAAAGAGCTACTGGATTGGATAAGATCCACAGATAAATATTTTGACTATGAAGACGTCGATGAGAAGAAGAAGGTGAGACATGCTATCACCAAATTAAAAGGACATGCAACACTGTGGTGGTATGAATGATAGGCTGATAGAAGAAGCAAAGGGAAGCAAAAGATCAAGAGTTGGGACATAATGGTATCCAAGTTGAAGGCTTAGTTCATATCCAAAAATTATTAGACAAATTTGTTCAGGAAATTGCAGAACCTGAGACATAAAGGAATGACAGTGAAAGAGTACATAGAAATTTTTTATAGACTGAACATGAGGACTGGACAGAGGGAGAAAGATGATGAAAATGTTTTCAGGTATATAAATGGTCTGAGATATGAAATCCAGGATGAGATCAGCATGATGACAGTGAGGACAATGGAATATGCTTATCAGATTGCATTGAAGGTAGAGGAGAAGTTGGTCAGAAAATAGAGCCAGTGAAGCAGAGGAAGAAGTCCAAAAAGAGGCAAGGGAATTGTCTAAGACAAGACACAAAATCCCAAGGGTGAGACTGAAAAACCACATAGTCACTCAGAAAGAGGAGGAAGTTCCCAAGGGAGACAGAGTGGTGGAAGAAATTATTTTCCTAGAGGAAGAGGAAGAGGTAGAGGAGGAGAGGTAAGGTGTTATGCCTATATAAAGATATGACACATGTCTTGGGAATGTCCCGAGAAAAAGAAATAAGGAGGTGAAGCTCACATTTTAGAAGTGCAGAAGCTGAATGTTGAAGCAAAAGGTGCAGAAGATGGAAGATCCCCGATGTTGAAGAAGGTTCTCTTGAAACCAGAGGCAGAGGTTGAAGAGCCAGTGCAAAGGAACAATTTATTCAAGACTGCTTGCAAGACTAAGGATAGAGTATGCAAAGTGATAATTGACAATGGGAGAACTGATAACTTAGTATCCACAGAGATGGTGGAGAAATTGGAACCAAAGACAACTGAACATCTGAAGCCATATAAAGTCTCATGGTTGGAGAAATGACACTAGGTAATGGTAAATAAACAATG
>JASDQU010105830.1:30814-50682 GCA_032191745.1 Picea mariana
TTAGTCATGAATAAGATATGCTTAACAAGGATTTTTAAACCAAAAACTATAAATAATCCCATATTACAGAAAGTCCCAGATATAGAAAAATCTAAGGCATGGGGATATTTTTATGGAGCTCAATGCTAAGGGATTCCATGTGCTTGTGGAGAAGGAGGAATATTATTCCTGAAGGAAAATCATGTATTTCTTTTAAATCAACTATAGGATAAGGAACAAATAATAAGGCTGAACTATATGCATTATGGTTATTGCTAACAAATTGCATCATAAAGAGGTGTTTCATGTATTCGGATTAAGGGGGACTCTAAGCTTACACTTGATTGAGAAAAGGGGAAAACAAAATGACATATTTGCTCCAGCCTAATATGGATAAAATAAAAGAGGCAAGGGATAAGTTCATACATGTTTATTTCGAACATGTATTCAAAGAACTAACTAAGAAGGAAAATAAGCTCTCCAAAGGAACATTACTACATTGGAGGGTTTATTGAATACATCTAAAATTAATGAGAGAGGAGCAACTCCAGAAAAGGCCCTGCCCCTTTACTGAATGTATAAATGAGGATGACATTCTTAGGAAGAATGATTTAGAGGATATGAACTATTTAGTTTCTAGTTTCTAGGTTGAACAATGTATTTATTGATGTTTTTAGGCCTAGCACTTTAAGCCACAGGCCATTAGATGATTCTAACGACATAGTTTTGTAGGTAGTGCTTTTTAAAATTATTTTCTTGTGTGAATAAGTAGAGAAACTAATCATATAGGAGTGTAGACTAGCACATTTCTATGTATATTTTGTCTTCTTGAAACATTGAATATATGTTTTTTTTCTTTGAAAAAAATGGTTAAAGAAAAAATACAATTCATATAGTAATGTAAATCCAATCCATTAAATACTAAGGATGTAAAATTTTGTCAAGTCCCACTCACTTATTACCATTAAGACCAAGCATCAACCATTATGGCTACATATTTTGGTTCGTTGGGTTGTGGTTCAACAATAAATTGGTGGGAGTTTTTCTACATTAGCCCATCTTTGATTCCAATTGAATGGTGCTTTTGGATCTTACTTGGGAGTCCTCATAGTGGCATGTTCCAAAAATAATAGTATTGTCAACTCTGCCCCAATACCCAATCCCTGGTAAATACAAATAAATCCTGAACCTTGACTAAAAAATACACGATCTTATTGTTTAAAAAAAGAATGAAAATAGAATAACAACATGAATATATAAGCTACAAGATATATATATACATAAAGATTTTAAATGACCTTTAGAGTTAATAAATAATTATGGTACAAATAAATTGAGAACCGCATAGCGCACAATCATCCTTTAGTTCAAGATTTTCTACAACATTCTTTGCATAGGTATCATTGGAATTACGACTCAATGGTCTAAGTGTCCAAAGTATTTAGTGGTGGAAGTAGCTCCAAGTCTATATGATGCAGGAGCATCTGAAAACAAGTTTTAGAATTGACCTCATAGGTGAAAACCACATTTATCAAGGGAGTTGGTTCCCTAATTTCTTATTTAAGTTTGTAGTAATTCGAATTGTCTCTAGAAGACATTTTGGTTGAGTTTGTTTGCTAGGTGTTGAGTTGTTACTAGAGTTTAGGAACAATTCTAAGATTTGGATTTTGTTTAGATAACTCAGGATTTTTTTAGGAGGTGAGCTATCCGAGAGCTCAAAGAAAATATATTGAATGTTTTTGTAAGAGTCATAGGTTAGAGAGGAGAGTGTGTGTGTGAGATTGAAAGTGAAAGGGTCGATCCCAGAGGTCCAAGAGACCATGAAGGAATGAGCCTTCATGTGTAATATATTTCCTTCAATGATATAATGAAAGATCAGATCATGTGGTGTTTTCCCATGCATTTGATTTGTTAAAATCAGTGTATAAATTGTAGGGACAGAGTGACGAGGTTTTGTGATTGCAGGTGAAAGGATCGTGTGAAGAGTAGTTCAAGGTCTGAACAAAGTTCTGTTAAAATTCCCGTGTGTTTGTGTTTTATTGGAATGGACGGTCAAGATTGACCGAAGAACATATATTGACGGCCCATATCATAGTGGTCACGGTCACGAGGTCTGGTGATCCGATGGTCCGATACACGTGGCATAATATTATAAGCTGGAATGGTGAGGAGAAGTGTTATAAAGGAAAGAAAGGTCCACTGCCGATCACAATAGGAACAACGGTTATCAATCTCTAATTGATATCATCGAAATATAAAAAGGTGATCCACAAGTTTAGATCTGACCATTGATCGGGAGTGTATATCAACGGCGTGGAGTCTATGTGTATTGACAAAGTATGAGGAATTTAACACAAGGAAGTTTGACACCCCGCGGTCTAGTGCCCAAAATACGTGGCATCCATTTACTCGTCAGCGTGGTTCCATTCAAGGTTTTGACTTACGGTTCCACGTGTGGTTCCCGCATAAGACTTTGTAATATTTGGACGGTGGAGATTAAACCGCCGACCTTGTAGATCGACAGTTCTCATTACAACGGACCACGGGTATCGATGAGTTCTGGTAGTTGGGAAATGTAAAAGTCCTGACATCCCGATGTCGATACATGTTAGGCCGACGTCAGAGCCCCATTTCGAAGATGACACATGGCGAGGAGGTTCCAGAGTATTCAGAGTTCCGCGGTGGGCCACGTCGTTAGTTTGGAATTTTATAAAAGGTGAGATCAATGGTCTAGACTGGATCCACGATCCAGATTGACGGTTGATATTATATCTCCGTCGATCCTTTCATAATGTTGGATAATTGTTATTGATCATTGATCAACTTTAGGATCAATGATCCAGGGTGAACCCACAAATTGAAAGTGCTAGAGGTTTAACGAAGGGTCACCATCCGTAGAGTGGTTTATAGCAATAAATCTCTGGTCATAGACTATGGTCTTATGGAGTAAAGGAATAATGATCTAGCCTTGAAAGAGTTAACGGATGAGTTTTAGCCCCTGGTTATAGATATTGGTCATGTGGATGAGAAAGGGATAATAACCAGATACACAGAAGGTTCATAACTTACAAGGAAATCTTGGTACCAACGACAAAGAGTATTAAACGACTAAGCACCTCCGTGTGTATGGAAAGTAATTGGGCCAAAAGAAAAGTTAATAGCATCTCGAGCTTGAAGCTGCTATAGAGTTACTTATAACTATGTACATGTGGGAGATAGACCAGTAAGGTCTATCACTATCCAACTAAAATCATCCTTTGCAATTGTTGTTGACTAACTCTTCACAATCCTAATTGAAGAGAGATCAATATTCTCCAAAATATAATGTCTAAATTAAATTTTGTATTTAACAAATAATTGCACCTCGATAGAAGTTTCTATCATAGGAAAACTAAATCATTCAATTGTTCTTTTTTTTTACAAACACCCGGGAAATTTTATTACTTAAAAAAACAATAGCCTAAGCTCACATTGAGGTAGTACATATAAGGTTGCCTGACATTAAGGGGATGTTCAGTAGTTACATACTACTTCATTATGACCTTCCAAAACCCGAGGCTATTGAAGAAACACGTAAACCAAAGGGGATTTCCATTTTGACTATCCATAAGTAACCTAAAAAGTACAACTGCCAGGGAGATTAAAAAACCACGTACACTATGATGAGAGACAACATTCACAATTTAACGTGAGATTGGAATAAATATTGATGCAAAGAGGCTCCCTTGGGGTTGTTCCTCTGGCTTCTGATTGTCCTGAGATTGATGTCAACCATTAGGTCATGGGATGGCTTAGTTATTTCAGATGGAAATAATGAATAAAACTCTTGTTTGACATTGAGAAGTTTGATTATCCCTTTCATCGGCTAAGCCATTGTGTTTACAAAGTATGTGAAACCACTCCATTGTTTCAAATTTTTTGCAAAGCATTCCGATCCTATATATAATGGACATAAGGTGAATGTTATCCAGAGATGTCCTTGAAACCTTATGATTGATGATCACTCAGGAATCCCTTAAGACTTTGAGTTTCTTAATATGCAAACTCACGGTGACATTGAGACCCTAGAAGAGAGTATAAACTTTTTCCCTATTATTAGACAATATGCCAAGACTCCATTCATAGGAAGTATCAATGGTTTCATTGGGGTTGAAAATGACCCCTTCCGCACCGGTCACCCTAGGTTTGCCTTTAGTTGTGACATCAAAGGAAAGTAAGAAGGAGTTTTGGAGAGATGACCTATCTTAGAATTTAAGATGGGTCATCTGAAGCTGCCAACGTGATATGGGACATCTAATAGGAACCTCAAATTTGGAAGAGTTAATATTAAATAGGAGCCATCATTCTCTCTCACCGTGCTCAAGTGGTTGATGAGGAGAATTGGTCACTTTTTTGACACCAAAATATTATGTTAGCAAAACTTTGGCTCGGATGGCTACTTGCTCCAGGGTTATTAAAAGGTGATTGAAAATTTCATGAAAGCCAAATCTTCTAGTAGATGAATTTGGGAAGGGCCGACCAAAGTCTCTTGTATAATGGATTATTCTTGAAAGATCCCTTATATAGGGTGTCCCATTTGGAAAAAATCCTATTCCAACTGAAAGGGTGTCGATAACGAAGGTAGATTCAAGTGAGCACACTTTCCCAGACCTAGACTATATAATTGCAATTTAGAAAAAGTTGGAGGGAGGATTTTGTTGCCTTTTTACATAAGACACACCATGAGGGCTCGTGCCAACCTCGTTTGATCAGATTCTCAGTCGTGAGAATATTCTCTTGAGCCAAAACCCAGTAGAAGATGTTAATTTTTGGAAGTCCATCTGTATGCCATATTTTCTTCCATATGAGAGACTTGGGAGGGAGATGGTCGATGGACAATCGAAATTGGTAGCCTTGCTTGACCGAGTAGTTTGAATTTTCCCATCCTCTATGATCTTTGTGAGAGGATTTATGTGGTGCACATCCTTTCAATGATGATTCTAGAGGTCTAATTAAATGACAGAGGCCTTGGGGTGGGGGTGTCCAAAATTCCAGCTTTCCCAAATGCATGAACTAGTCCTACAAGATATGTACAAAAGATTAAATTTACCACAAAGACTTAACCAACATTGGAGGGGAAGAAGCTATTGCTTTACATTGAGAGGTGGTTGTCCCATGATATTGTCCATCAAAATTTTTATAGACTTTTCATTCCCTGGAATCCAAGTTAGATTAGGGAGCAAAGAGGGATGGGATGCTCTGAGTAGTTTCTAGATTGGGGAACCTTCTTGATGAGGTAAACAATGATATAGACTTCATTTTTGAGGACTTTCAAGGTATTTTTATGTAGAACATGTTTCCACTATTCATACCTTTTAGCGATGAGTCACTATAGAAGCTTGGCTCCTAATGTTAGATTCATTGCAAAGAGATATTTAATTCCTACTCCTCCATGCAGCTTTAGAACTCGAATTGTAACCCAATTAAACAAATGATACTGCTTTGTATTTTTTTATGTCCTTCCCACACAAATTTGTGAAGTTCCCAAGATATTTGGCCAACAATCCCTTTTGGAGCAAGAAGAGCATAAAATAGAAATATTGGCAATACCGAGAGATTACACTTAATTAGCACCACTCTAACTGGCAGATTCAACCAATGTGCTCCCCATTGTTTGAACTTGTTCTTCATATTTTCTATAATTGGAAGCCATTGTCGCATTGCATGAGACTGAAGGAATATGGACATTCCTAGATATCTGAAAGACTTCTAGTCATCTGTAATTGGGAAGGAGAAAATCGTTGAGACAAGCCTTGAGGTGAGCTTACTTACATTCCTGACATAAATTTGACACTTATTGTAACTGACCATCCCCCCAAACACTTTCAATAAGAGATCAAGAAGGTGTTTGAAATGGGATCCCACAATAGTGGAGGCACCCCCTAACAGGATGGTATCAAGAGAAATTTGGGAATGGTTTATGCCTTTGACTCCCCTAACCACCTGGATACTTGGAATAAATCCTTGAAGGTGCTCAAATTCCAAATTTCTACTAAAATATTTAGCCATGATTATATACAATAGCAGAGAAAGAGGACAACCTTGATGCAACCCTCTATTAGTAGTGAAAAATGAGGAGGGATGCTTGTTGACTAGAGGACAGATTCTGGGATTACCGATACAAGCTTCTATCCACTGTATAAATGTTGAACAAAACCCATATTTAGCTAGAACTTGAAATAGAAAAGAGTGACTTACTCGGTCAAAGGCATTAGCCATGTCTATTTTAATAACCACACCCTTTTCCTTGTGGATCTCGCTGAAGTGAATAACTTCTTAGAAAATAATGATATTGTCAATTTTTTTCCTTTGAGCCATGAATCCTCCTTAGTTTCCAGAAATCATCTTTGGATGAAGGGGTTGTATCTGATTGGCAATGACCTTGGATAGGATCTTATAGTAGGTGTTGCAAAGAGAGATCAACTAGAACTGAGAGAAGGAGGATGGATTGGAGTCCTTGGGGATAAGAGAAAGAAATGTAGAATTGATAGCACCCCCCATTCTAATAGATTTCTAAACATACCTGAGCATGCAGAGAAAGTCTGTCTTGATCAAGTGCCAAGATGAGTGAAACAATTGAACGAAAAAACCATTAGGGATAAATGCATAGTTTAGGTCCAAACTCCAAATGACCGATAACACTTCCTCTTCATTAATTTCCCGAGCAAGGGTTGCATTGTCTTCCTGGGTGATGATATTTGGGATGTTGGATAACATTTATAAAACTTCCTCCTTCTCTAACACATCCCCAGAGGTGTAGAGCTCTTCATAGAGATGGATTGCCCCCCCTTTGTTTTCTTCAATAGAGTGAAGAATTGATCTATCACTTGCCCTAAGTTTCTTGGCGTTATTCTTCCATATTCAGACTCGATCTTGCTTATGGAAGAAGGATGTATTCCTGTCCCTAGCCTAAATCCACAAACTTCTGGATTTGAATATCCAAATTGATTCTTCGGCATGAAGGTCCCTTTGGCATGCCTAGAAGGTTGTCTTTTCTTCATGTAGGAGGTTGAAAGACACTGGTTTAGATTCAAGTTTATCCTGAATGTGTTCCAAAGCTTCCTTGGTTTTGAGCTTCTCTTGATCAGGATTGAAAAGTATGGCTTTTTCCCAATGCTTCAAAGCATTTTTAGTAGATTGAACTTTATGTTCCCATATGAAGGTAGGGGAGCCATTGACCCATTTTTTCCAAGCTTTCGCTATAATTCCCAGTACTTGCTCTTGTTGAAGCCAAAGCGGGTTAAAATTAAAAGGAATAGGCTCCAAATTCCAAGCTTCTTGAATATCGAGGTGAATGGGTCACTAATTTGACATTGACAAGGGAATGATGCTTGATTTAGTTGAATCTGAGGCCCCCAAGAAGCTGTTATGAACTAGAAAATGATCCAATATAGTCGTTAGGTGACCTGGCCCAAGTCTTTTGTTGGTCCATGTAGAATTACCATGAGTGGGTTTGATGTGGATAAAGTCTTCATAGGTAATGACATGTTCCATCCATTCTCTAAATTGAACTGGTCTCGGATAATGCATCCCCCTCTTTTCTCTTGCCCACCGAGGGTGGTGTTGAAATCTCCAACAATGATACAATTATGCCATATTTCTTTTTCACATAATGATACCAATGAATCCCAACATTCTAAATTTTCCCCATAAACCATGGGCACATAAACATTAATAATGGTGATTCTTTCTCCTGACCGATGATGGATGAGTGAAGTACATAACCAATGCTGAGTATTGAAGCTATACTCTAGATGAAACATGTCACAATTCTAGATGGTGCATAATCCACTAGAGGCACCTCTAGCACTCACAATGTGCCCCTCATTGCAATTCCAAAACTTATTACTTGTTTTTAGGGCATCAAAAGCCTTCAACATGGTTTCTTGGAGTAAAAGGATTGAGGGACGCTTAGATTTTATAAGATCCTTCACTGATTCTAATTTTGCTTAACTTCCCAACTCCCTATAGTTCCAAGAAACCATTATTAACTTCATTTCTTGCTTGATTTGTGAATCCCTCCTGCAGGAGGGTTGGATCCACTTTGATTTCTAGTCGTTCTGGTCCCCAT
Organism: Picea mariana; assembly: GCA_032191745.1. Lineage (NCBI taxonomy): Eukaryota > Viridiplantae > Streptophyta > Pinopsida > Pinales > Pinaceae > Picea > Picea mariana. The sequence goes on from JASDQU010105830.1 coordinate 38,904, forward strand.
ACCATAATTTTCTAAGATTCATTGTCTACCTAGATTGTTTTCTTGCTCGGCTTCAATTTCTTTCCTTTCCCTTGAGGGTTTCCTACTTCTTTGTTTTTGGGACTTCCTAGCACCTATATCTTCCCCATAATCATTGCTAGAGAAGGAATCAATGGGGATGGGGGGATTATAAGGGAGAGAGGTGGTAAAAGAGGAATGGATGGGCCTAGAGGGAGAAGAACTAGATCCCTCATCATGGTCAGAAGGTGAAGGAATAAAACAAATATGCAGATCAAGGTTGAAGGTCTCAATGGGGGGAAGGGGGTCAAGAAAGGGGACCAATTGAGAAGGGGGAGGAGACAGGGGATCCATGAAATCAAAGTTGGAGAGAGTTTCATACATGTTTCTTGAAGGGTCAACAACAGTTCTAGAAGGCTCATGAGCCATGGAAGAGGGCTTTGGTTGACCTAAAGCAGGAGGAGGATCGCCATACTATTGTCGATTTGAACCAGTACCATTCGAGGATCCACCACTAGGGGGTCCATTCTTTGGATTTGGGACTGATCTCAATTTCTTGGTATTATTCCACTTTCTTGTTGTTGTTTTCCATTACTCCTCAAGTTGTGGTGGCTCTAGATCTACATTTTCCTTCTTAGGGTAGTTTCGGGCAAATTTTCCATATTCATTGCAGTGTCAACATTTGAAAGGCAACTACTCATAGCCCACATGCTGCAAATATTTCCAATTTTCAAAAGTCAAGAGAAAAAAATTGGGAAAAATTTCTCTAGATCTACCTCTACATAGAGACGAGCACATACAAACATCTGATCCGTTGGGGTTTTATTGTCAATATATTTCCCGAGAGAGTTACCTATGAATCTCAATATTGATTCATTCCAACAGTGAAGTAACAAATGCGACAACCTAACCCAGACCAACACCGTAGAGGGAATATCATTTTTTGGGATAAATTTTGGCATCCATCAGTTCATATACATTCTCGTGGATCTAAAGAAATAAGGCCTGTTGTTGAAAATGAGATCCTAATCTTTCTTTGATTCGAACATAAATGCATAGAAACCACATCCAAAAAAGAAGTCGGACAATTTCCCCTTGGTCAGAGGTTCCCAACTTTTCTGAAGCCAAATGGCCATGTCTCGAGGGGAGGACCAAAGACCAGTAAATTGACCAATGAGACCTTTATTAGAGAGATTCATGTCCATTTGGCAGAAGATTGAGGAAGGGGGATTTCAGGAGTTGCTTTAGATTTTTTTCACAAAATGGGTTGGAGCTAATTTTTTCAAAGAACCAAGATTTTCCACCAATCGACTAAAAGCTTCTACGCCAAAAGGGGGAGGGGATCCGCCGCTCCCCTCAGTTGGGACAAACATGGTAGGGTGCAACACTACAAGGGATAGGGTTTTTGTAGAGGGTTAGGAAAAATGCAAAGTGAATGTGTAAGTTTCCCATTCAATTCTTCTTATTTCGAATAATTTTTTTATATATAGACCTTAAACATACATGAATTGTATTCACACTAAAAAAACATACATGATTCGTGTTCACACTAAAAAAAAATATATATTTGATTGTTAAAAATAACTATTAAAAAAAAATACTTTTCCTTAATCTCGCTTACAAATTTACTAAGTGAAGACTATTTCTTATTCCAATCAAATTTTCTTTTATATGCATATACCTCAAACATACAATAGTTATGCTCACATTAAAATAACAAAAAAAACAAAAATTAAAAAATATATTAATAACAAATTAGTCTTAATCTCATCAAAACAAAAATTAAAAAATATATTAATAACAAATTACCCTTACTTAATCTGATCAACAAAAAATATCCTTACTTAATCTCATCAACAAATTTACACGGTCCTAATACACAATTTTACAGAAAATGAAAGTGAGCTTTATAATGTTTTTAAACATGTCATCAAATGGTTACAAGAATTTAGTGTGAAATCTCCTCTAAGCTTGTAGATTTTGTTGACCATTAAATTTATGTTAATATTAATTTTGATTTACTTTTAATTTACTTCAAATTATTGTTTTTTTATATAAATTTAATTTCTTCATGTTCAAACTTGTATATTTAGTATATTGATGAGTATATTTAACTCTTGAGGTATACTAGACTCTAGTTACCTTGCAATACGAGGATCGTTCTTGTCCAGCTTGAAGTTTACTCCCACTACCTTTCCATTGAGATAGATCACCATATTTCACACGAGCATTGTATTTTCCAAATCTGCTCCTTAGATCTCGAGATCAAGAGCTTCTTTATATTATGTTTCCCTCCTTTCTATGAGATTGAAGGAAGGTTCTATTGTCTCTCCATAGATTCACTTAGTTCTCTTTAGACATTCATGGTTTATAAGGACTAGATATTCTTAGCCCTCTTCCTCCAAGATATGTTTGAATTTCGTTGATGACTTATCAATGGTCAATTCTCTAAATCAACATGCATTGATTTGATTATTTCATTTTCCCGACCCTCCAACACAAGTAAGAAGAGGGCATCCCATGACAAACTTTCAAGCTCACATGATAGAGTCGTGAGGTGTCATAGACCTAATGATTGTCACGGCCTCATTTCCATCACACATTTCTTATGGCCTTGAACTTTACAAGTGCTTCTTTAGAGAAACATGTCTCAACCATGGAAGTTCCTTCTTCTTAAGGTTCTTCATTGTTCCTTGCCTCACTAGGCTAGTGCCTCCTAGTTATTTTCTTCTTCTTTTTCTTTTGGAACGTGCTTTCACCTTCTCCTTGACATCTTTATATTTATACATTATATCCTATGGATCAACTTTAACCCCCACTCCCCATCACCTCCACCTTTTTTTTTCACAATAGATTTCCCAGAAAAACTCATGAACAATTTCCCTCATTATCAGGATATTACCCAAGATACACCAAATTTTATATAAGCTCAAAGCTTTGTTAACAATATATTTATTACAAACTCAACATGTGACTTGCAGTGAAGAAGGATAACACACCTCTTCACAACCATCTAAACTAAACCTAATTAATAAACCAACTTTAATTTATAATAAATATCCAAATTAAATAAAATAAAATACACTTAAAAAAAACATAAAACGAATCGAAAAATATATCCTCTTCATAATTTTATGGAGAATTTGAAAGGTTTAAAGCTTATTTTAATGTGTTTGTTTTTAAAGGGTTATTAGTGTGTTTTAATGTATGTGTTTTTAAAGGGTTCTTAGTGTTAGTTTAAGTTGTATAGTCATTCCCAACTAATCAAACGTATAAACGTATTTAGGTATAAATAAGTTTACGTTGCTTTGATGAAAAAAATCCAAACCAACCAAATTTGATAATAATGGTGTCTATATTTTAGTGTCGATAAGTGTTATTAAATATTTTAATGTTTTAAGTACTTTGAATTTTACAAATGATGTGCTCTTAATTTTATCATTAAATTTTCAAATTCCAAGATCTCCATTGATTTTTTTTTATAAATATTATTAAATATTTTAATGTTTTAAGAACTTTGAATATTACAAGTGATATGCTCTTAATTTTAGCATTAAATCTTCAAATTCCAAGATCTCCATTGAAATTTTTTATATGTTTTACTTAGTCAAGCATTCGATTGTATTCAACATGACAATGGGTTGATGCATGAAAACTATATCCTCTTTTATTTTATTATTTTTTTAGAGTAAGAAAGTATTATATTATCTGTTATGAAATTTCATATACAAATATATAGACTGCTAACCCCTGGGTTACCATGAAAGGAAATCAGCTTAACTTAGTCATTGTGTAGTCTTGAGATTGCCTCAAAGGGTTAAAAAATAATACAGTGGTTGATTAAGGGGGAGACATTCACTACTATTCAGTTTTTCTATCAAAATATCTAACCTACTAAGAGCTAGAACAATAAAATTGAAACCAAAATAGTACCAGGAGTGAAAACCACTATTAAACATTAGGTGAAACCTGATCATTATGAGAAGAGGGTTGGCTGCTCATCAATAGAGGAATGGTGATGTGCAATAGGATAGCATCCTAGGTAGACATATAAAAAATCAGATGTTGGAGAGCCGTGATGGCATGCAGAGCCACTAGCTAGAGATGCACTGGTTCAACTGTTCCATGCTAAATTTCACATCTGCCACCTCGCTACAAACTTTGAAGACTACCTGCAAGAGCTCTTCCTTTGACTAGGAATGGCACATAGCAGAGTGTGGAGTATGAATGTCTTCCAAATCGACAAGAGAGGAGCCCAAGGGAGAGAATGCATATTGTGTGTCAACTAAGCCAACATGAGAAGCACTACGAACTGTGGTAAATGTCGATGTAACAAGGGAAGGCCGATGTCCGTCACCCATGGCTTCATAGTACACTTCATACCACTCAACTTGACATCCCAAGTCATTGCAACGTCCTGCATGTTCAATGCTCTTTCCTCATAAGTATCGAGGATTGTTGAATCTGCAGTCACTTGCTCAAGGAAATTGGATGAGACCATTGAATCTATACTCTTCCTATCCATTATCCTTTGAGAGTTACCACCCCAACACGATCTTCCTCTCTCTCAAATTCTCAGCATGAGGCCAACAAAGGTACTAGTGGTACCTCTGAAGGCGCATATCAATTTTCCAAACCTGAGCCTATGAACAAAAGTGAAGGTGCCAGCTAGAGGGAGCCAAACACACATAAGACCTCCTCCCACCGTCAAAGAGAACCTTCCCATGCAACAAGGAAAATAATTCGAAGTTAATGCCATGATAACTGGAGTCCGGGCATAGTAATTTCCCATCATTTCCATTGTACAAGTGCCCATATGCCTTCCGATCCTCTCACGCTCCAAGAGATAAGGGCTATTAATACCCCATCCATCGACGAGGCGTGAAGCCTCCATCAAGTGTCCGCATTGAGGTTCGAGCTTCCAGGTGGAGAGGCAACCCCCTTCCATTTGCATAAAGAATTATCAAGATGACACCCCATCTGCAGGAGAGTATTTCTTCTTTTCCAAACTTATGCATTCCAAGAAATTAGAATTTTCAAGTCTTTGGTTGGAATTACATTCTAGATCGAGATCCCCTCTATCCACTTCAATATTTTCCACTTTTTTTGTAACCTTATTGGCCTCACAATGCACATGGGAGGGGATGAGAACCAGATGAGGAAGAAGGAGGGATTTCATGAGTTCTAGATTACACAAGAGCCTCCAACTGGGAGAAATCTTTATCGGCTCAGAACCATTGATAATTCGAGTGAGTAGGGCCAAAAATTTCTTAGAGTTACCTTCTACAATGAGTTTATGATATCCAAGAGAGGTGGATTCCTAAATTCCTCTAATTAGAGCCCAAATATTTGCTGCATTGCTCGTATCATGGCCTATACTTCCTGCTAGTGTGTGATGAATAAGCCCTTGATCATCCTTGAAGACAACACCAAAACTAACTGGGCCCGAGTTTCCCTTAGGGGTGCCATCAAAATTAAGCTTGAAGAATCCCAAAGGAGGCCTTTGCCATTTTTTGGAACTACTGGCGATAGATGATCAAATGGACTATAGATTCAGATCTGGGGAAAGACACATGTCCCATTTTGGAAGATGGGCTTCTCCTTCATATGACACGTTAGATCCTTTGTTGACCATTTGGAAAGTCTAACAGTTTCCAAGATGTAGTCTTGAATTTTGGACTAGATCTCTCCCCATGGAAATTGTGCTAAGTGAAAAGTTTAACGATTTCCCTCCTTCCATATATTCCAGAGAATGAAGCTTGGAAAAAGCTGCTAGATGCGATTCAAATTTGGGTTTTTAAATGCTAATAGTCTCCACCTTGTCAAAGTGTTAATATTATTGTCCCTTTGTTGGTCGGAGGTATGCATGGTTTGATCCACATGATCCCAAATATGAGATTTGTAAGAAAAAAAATGAAGCAAGTGCTCCACGGTTTCCTCTTGTTGAGGGCATAGAGGGTAGACAGAGGGCCCAATAAACCCCTACTTCCTAAGGTTATCCCAAGTGAGAATGCGTATGTGTGCGACAAACCATAGGAAAGAGATGACTTTAGGCCAAAGATTAGCCTTCCAAATGTTGTTCCGGATGTTATCTTTGGGCATCAGGTGAAAGGAATCCTTCAATCCATAAGCTTCTCTGATCGTGAAAGTCCATTTAGTAGAATTTTCCCATTGAAGGATGTTCGGGACCTGTTTGATTCTAATTTTTCGATGCCTGCTTCATCTTGCCATGGTTCCCGATTTGTTTCTTCTGGAATGTTGAGATCATCATGAGTGGTTTTCCATTTTCTCCAGGATGAGGTGGGGTGATTGTGCTCCCAAAAATCTACAACAATTTTGAATCTATCCTAATTTGTGCTTGCTTGAACTTCGGTTAATTGATTACGTTGATTTAGTGGTGGCATTTTCTGCTAGGAATCTAACCAAAACAAGGCTTCACTCCCTCCTCTTATTTCCCAGAAATAATGTTCCTAGATGATATAATGATTTTTCCATGCAACGTTCCATATCAGGGAGCCCTCTATGTGCTCGTTCCATAAGATAAGTTGTTCTTCTACCATCGCTGGTGTATACTTGTGCCTCCATATTTAGGCCCACAGATCTTTTGGGTTCTTCAGCCATCTCCACCATATTTTGGCCCCCAATATTTGATTAAGCATCTGGTGGTCCCTTAGTCCAAGACCACCAGCATGTTTTGTCTTACAGAGCACTTCTCAATTACCAAGAGCCCATTTTATCCCTTCCTTTGAGCCATGTCAAAGGAATCTTCTTTGGATGTTATTAATGGTTTTAAGGACTAATTTAGGGGACGCCAGAGTTGAGAAGACATAAATGGGGATGACTTGTAGGACATACTTTAAGAGCACAAGATGACCAACTAGGTTTAAGGTACGAAAGGTCCATGAGCTTGGTATTTTGTCGATGAAATCAAGAAGGCCTTCCCAGGAGTTGTTCATGAGAGCATTATCAATTAGTGGGATACCAAGATATTTGAATGGAAGGGAACTTCTACTAAAACCAAGAGTACAAGTGATGTGGGATTGAATGGTGCAAAGGGTGTCAAAAAAGAAGATGTCAATTTTTTCAGTGTTTATGGAAGTGCATGAGGCTTCACTGAAATCATTAAGGATGGAAAGGATACAATGTGCCTCCCTAACTTTGGGGGCACTCGTCATCAGGGTATCATCAACAAATTGGCTGTGCGAGATAGGGGGGTTCAATACATGCAAGGGGATTTCTTTGAGTGAGCCATCTGCTATGGATGCTTTGATGTACCGACTATTGTTACACATTATTTTGGTCACCCTGGTGATGTGTCTACAAGAATGTATTCAACCTCTCAAAAGGATCTTTCCCATGAGAAAAGTAACTAGTTTTCTGATCTACAAGGCTTGTTTTTAGAAGGACATCATAGGCTAGTAGTATTATATAGTGCGGAAATGCTGATTTCCGCAGGCTGCTCTAAACCTAGCCTGCAGGGTTTCCACAGGCTGCTATATAGACAGGGTGTGACGATGTTCTAAAACTGAGAAAAAGGAAGAAGTTCATGAAAGTTCTAGAAGGAATCTTCTAGAATATGAGGTGGCATCCATGTGGTTGAGATCCTACCCGCCTCTCTGGTTTGGTGGGATCATCTTGATCTCTTTAAACATCTCTCTTTCTCCTATATAATGATGGATTTCTCATGGAAAAGGTTAAGCATTAAGTAAGCAAGAGAAAGTAAGGAATGATTAAGGTTGAATAGGCTGTGAATTGTGTGAAGTACTCTACATCAGATGCTTGAAGGCTTCATCTCATCTTATCAAGTTATTGTGGATCATCTTCATGCAAGCTTGGAGCAAGTGTGTGTGTCAAGAGCAAGGGCCACCGAAAGGGAATTTAACGACATCAAGGTTGTTTGGTTGTATCTTCCACTTTCTCTTAATATAATACAGTGACATGTTTCTTTCCCATAAAATCATTCTTATTTTATTACATGATTCCTTGATCACATGTATAAGTCTTCATTGAATATACTATTATTGCTTTCACTTTGGCTGGTTTGTGTTTCATTGTAGGATCAAGAGCACAAGAGCATCAGAACGAAGTAGGGACAACAAAGACATAAGGAAACGATATTCAAAGGTATGTTACTCATCCTTTCTTTGATAGTAGATTCAATGATTAGAGCTTAGGGAAAGCGCCATGTCTTGTCTTGTTTTGTTCTAGATCTAGGTGGATCTAGGGAGATCAGTTTATGTCTGCATTTACTGATATATCGAATAACAAAATTGGTGACTCCATTAGGGATATGATCTGTTTTTGATTTTTTGCTGTCCATTTTCCATTAGCCTACCTTTTTTCATTCTGTGTCAATTTCTGAGTCTGTAAGGGATCAATCCAGACTCTTTGGCCCTGAAAGTTTCCTAAATTGCTTTACCCTTTTTCCAATTTTCTTGTATTTACATACATTTTTGCACTGTACTCTATATGTCACCTGGAGAAAATTTAGATTGTCACAACCTAACTGTTTAGGCCACTGCAAACTTTCCTCACCCTACCCATTGCTAACCTGTGGAAACTGGTGATTTCCACACTGTAACCTACTGTTGGCCTGCGACAGTGTCTGTAATTTTTTTTGGATTGGGTCTTGATTGTATTTTGATGCCCAGTTTTGCCTTGATTACCTGGGGGGAACTTTTGAGGCCAGTATTTGATTGCTTGCTGAATTTAAAACTTGCTTTTTGATTGGTTTTCAAAGATTGCAAACCCTTCATTATCATTTTGTAAGCTTTTACTTCTTGATTTTTTATCAACAAGGATATAATCTCTGACCGTAGATCTGGGTGCTTGATTGATTAAAAATGTTTCATCTGAGTGAAGTTTTGGATTATTTTGCATTTTTTGGATTGCTTGTTGATTTGAAAGATATTGCTTGTTTGCATTTGATAAACACTTTCTTGTCATCTTTGTTTTTATCTTCACTGAAAGTTTGATTTGGGTTTCTGTTGAGTGTATCTATTTGCTTTGATTAGATTTCCTTTCTTTAGTATACCTTAGATCTGGTTCCGAAAAGGAAAATTAAAGTCATTCATTTATTTTAAGTAATCACTCATAAAAAATCTTTGCATTCAAAACTGAAAGAGAACAAATTGAGAAATTTCATTGCTTATGATTGTTTGGAATTGTAGTTCATTCAAGAAAAGAAATTATATTTCGTAGCTTTCGTGTTTCCAAAAAGATATCTTCTCCCTATTGTAGATAGAATTCATTGAACGAAATATTGCATCATTCATATCTATTTGCATATTATTGAGTTAAGGTCTCTCACAACATTGGTTTCATCTCCATCTCCCTCTTGAGTAAACAACAACCTCTAAAAACCATTGCGTAATTTAAAATTTTAATCAGTAACTTTTATTTTCTAGGGATCTTTTACACCAACATTAGTTAGGCTAGCACTTTGGGATAGGCTGTGAGACACACTCTCCAAAGCACAAAACACATGGCAGCATCTTGTGATAGGGAGTGTTCAAATCCATTTGCAACATTTTGTCTTGGGAAGCCCTTCTCACACAAGGGTCAAACCTGAGGTCACATTGAGACTGGTAGAGTTACTCACCTTGCTTTGTTGGTCTTGGTGTAGAGATTACGTGTATTATGGGGGTTGCTTGAAGGTATACCCACAATGATGAGTGTAAGCCTCTCAATTTGATTTCGGGCTAGATACCCTGCCTTTGCACATGGATCGAACTGTCGACTGTTTCCCCAGGCATCACTGTTGTTCTTAGTAGCCTTATTTGCCCATCTTTTTAGGGTCTTACATGAGGTGACTATGGAGGGGCAAGTCTTCACGATACCTGCAATTGACGTTGGCTAGACTCACTCGGGCTCCTTGGAGGGTATACCCATGATTATGTGTGGGAGCTTGCACCATGGTGTAAGTTCGTTAAGTAGGTCGTCAACGTAACTTTTCCACCCTCTCTATCCTAGCCCTTTCTTGTCTTGACTTCACGACGTTGGATTTCATCACCAACTAGTGACTTTGAAATAAGAAGGTTTGTTTGCTTGGTTTGATTCCTAGATTTTATTAGCGAGTGTTGTTTGTTTTCATAGTTGGCCATAGATTTTTTTCGTAAAATATTTGGCTCGGCCAACATCGACCCTCCATGCCGTTCGTGTAGGGTCCAAGGACTTCCTCCTGAAAATATGGATGATTACCTCCCTCTACCCCCTCAGTCACCGGAGGGAGGGCTCTCCTCAACATAGCGAGGTCCAGGATACTGTAACCTCACAAGAGGAAGGTTCCGCCTCTTTAGAAATTTTCTGAATTGTTTCTGATTCTCTAGAGGACTTCCTCATTCCTTCTGGATACGAGAGACGTATTCTCCGGCTGAATTCATCTAGAGAACTTGTTGTTGACACTTCTGGAATACCGACCGGACCCCATCGAGGCCTTGGAGTCGGGGATTCTCTTTGGATTACCGACATATTTAGAAGCCCGCCTCGCACGGTGCAGGACCTTTATGGCTCAGGGGCAGGTGCTGATATACCTGTCATATCACAAATACCCGAAGTGTCTGCTACTTACATGGTGCTGCCAAACCACTTTTCTAGTGCAACCATCCATATCACCGTCGTTCAAGACACACAGTCCGTTGGTCCCAGTTTGAATTTTTCTCTCCAGATGGCCCATTCTACTATGGTCCCGCACGTTACGACTATTCCTACCGGGAATGCGGTGGTTAGCCAAGCTCCCATTGGTACACCACTCTCATCTAGACCTATCACGTCACTTCCTCCTGGGTATCATGCTTTGAATCCTTCCACTGTTATCCCTACCCAGGTCCCATCCAGAGTTTCTGGACTTTTTGTTCCACCTGGGTATAATGCTGCTACCAGTTTTGTTCCTACACCTTCCCAGGTCCTCTCCGGAGGGTCTTATCCACCTTTTTCCGAGGGATCTGGCCCTAGTGGCACCAATCCAATTGGAAGAACCCATCATCCGTTCACTTCTGGTTACCAGATTCCCATTGGAGGGAAATCTAACATTGGGGGGTATCCTCCACTTGGAGGACAACCTTAGGTTGGACTCTATAACCCACTGTATGGACATAAGACATCTAGATCACTAGCCCACCTTTGGAATCTCCTTGCCCAAGGAAATCCACAATCATTCAGGGGGCAACAACCTCAAATCAACCCTTTTATATCCCCTCACTCGAGCCAGCTATATCCGGGTTCTTTGGGTTCCACTTGGGGTCCACACGTTCAGTCTAGTGTCCCTTTTCAAGGGAACATTCCCAACCAACCCAACCCTATGGGCTACATGCCTCCAAATCCTCCGCTGAATCTGTCAGGACACTCCACGTACATGCAGACTGCTTACGGTCCTACTAGTATACCGACGAGACTTCCTCCCCAAAGTCACCAGTACCCTCAAGTGAATAGACAACTTCATTTTCTAGCCACTTTGGATCTACCCGATTTGTCTAGGATATTGAATGATCCTATCTTACATTCTCCCCATTGGCCCGTCATACCAGCCAAGCTACCGTCCGACATTCCCAAATTTGATGGTAAACTGGGAGAAGACCCAAACAACCATGTCATGACTTTTCACCTTTGGTGCTCGTCCAACTCTTTGATGGTCGACTCCATTCAGTTACGTCTCTTTCAACAAACTCTCATGGGTTCAACTTTAAAGTGGTATATAGAATTACCGGGAGGTTTCTTTAATGACTTCAACACCCTTGCCATTGGTTTTCTCACACATTACCAATTGCCTATCTGCTACGAGACA
>JASDQU010105830.1:85527-100751 GCA_032191745.1 Picea mariana
AATGTGAATTGTGGTTGGATTTACATGTGTCTCAAATATCTGTCTAACAGATAATTAGCTAATGCATCTGTTAATCTATTTAGACATCTAGGAATATGTTGGTATTCAATGTAATCGAAATAACGTTCCAAGAGGCGAATTCGTAGATATACCCGTAACAAAGTAGGACTTCGAATAACATAGACATTACTTAACTGTAGTACCACTAAATGTGAATCAAGCTGTACAACAAGGTGACGGATTCCAAGTGAAATAGTGTCGGTCAACAATTCGATGACTGCACTCTATTCCGCGATATTTTTAGTTGCACGACCAAGGCAGACACCGTGTAGATTGATTAACTCGGTCGTAGGTGTATAGATTTCCCAAGCAGTGGATTCTAAGTTCTGAGTACTATGACTAGCGCCATCAGTGAAGCCAATGTAGGGTAGTGAAGGCACCAACATATGGAAACCAAGCACAACGCAAGGTAAGCAGCTAGGGGTCGAAACCAAATAACAAAAAAACACACAATAGTATGATATAATAAAAATACAAGCACTCATGCAAAGATGGCCTAAGCATAGTACTTCTTTAAGTAAAGAACATTCCTAGGCTCACTCAAAGGAATGCCATCATGATCCACTAACTCATAATCTCCCTTCTCCAACACACATTTGACAATATAAGTACCTCGCCACATAGCCTCGAATTTTCCATCCCTTAGTAAATCACGATCTTGTTCATAGAGGAGAACAAGATCACCTTCAGAGAAAACATGTGGCTTGACATGCTTGTCGTATTGCGCTTTGACATGCTTTTTCTGAGCTTCAATAACCAGGGTGGCATCACGACAGGTTTCATCTAATTGCATCAGGTACAATAGACATTCCTCTTCGGCAGAGGTGTTGGGGAGAAGTTCAACAGCTAGCTTCAAAGATGGTATTTCACATTCAATCGGTAGGACATCTTCGATACCATACACTAATTGGAAAGGCGTAAACCCCGTGGCATACTTTATGGATGTCAAATAGGCCCATAATGTTGAAAACAACATCGTGTGCCAACTTGTCTTGTGAATTCCTATTATCCGTCGAAGCATAGTGATAAGAACTTTGTTTATCGCTTCAACCTGGCCATTGGCCTGTGGGTAATAGGGGGTTGAGTTTTCATGTCGAAGACCCAACTTTTCAGTAAGATCAGACATCATGAAATTTTGAAAATGGCTACCGTGATCAGTAACGATAGTTTGCGGGATTCAAAATCGAGTGATGATATGATTGAATATGAAAAGTGTTGCATTTTTTCCAATGTTATCGAATGTAGGCATTGCCTCAGCCCATTTAGTGAAATAATCCATGGCTACGATGATGTATCCATGCCCCCTGGTCGAGTGAGGGTTACATGTCATGAATTCAATTCCCCATTTTTCAAAAGGACCAACGGAAACTACAGGGTGTAAAGGAGAGGGATGAGATTGTATCTTGTTATTATATGTTTGACAAGCATGACACTTCTGGATGACGGTGATACAGTCTTTAAATAAAGAAGGCCAGAAGTACCCAGCTCGTAGGATCTTTTGGGAAGTGGCATACCAAGACATATGACCACCACATGCTCCAGAGTGGCAATCATTCAAAGCTTTCTCAGCCTCATCATAGGTGAGACAGCGTCGGAAAATAGATTCAACACCACGGCGATAAAGAGTGTCACTGAGAATTATGTATTGACGGGCTTGATACCGTATATGATGACGATCTGTGCTAGAAAGGTCAGACCGAAAAGTTTGAGTCTGGAGATAGATGATAATATATTTGTACCAAGCATCATCAGAACTGATCAGAAAAGGGGATTCATCAGGCAAGGAATCCTCTGCCATGTTTTTTGTCTCAGTGGAGGGAAGGCCACATATCAGTTCAGCGAAAACCAATGATTTCTTATACTTAGCGCGTTCAAACTTTAAGTCGAACTCCTGGAGAATCACAATCCATTTGGAGTACTTTCCCCCTAGTAATTGGTGTGTAATGATATGTTGCATAGGGTTGCAATCGGAAATGACAGTGGTTCTGCGTAATAGGATATAGTGACGGAAACGTTGGAAAACTTGGACAGTTGCCAAGGCCAGTTTTTCCACATGTAGGTATTTGGCTTCAGTAGTCGTGAGACTCCGACTCAAATAATAAATTACATGTTCGTCGTGCGAATCATCTTCTTGGACTAAAACCATGGCAATGGTAGAGTCCGCAACGACGAGGTGGAGGAAATAGTCTTGACTATAATCGGGTGGGAAAAGAAGTGGTGTACGGGTTAGGGTAAGTTTCAAAGCTTCGAATGCTTTGTTGGCAGTTTTGTCCCATACGAACTCGTAACCCTTCTTCAATAGTCGAGTAAATCCTAACGTTAACTCAACGTAATTGGGAATGAATCAATGAAAAAAGTTTGCCTTCCCTTGCAAACTTTGGAGTTGGCGAAGTGTAGAAGGAGGAGGTAGATTAAGGATAGCCTCAAACTTCAAAGGGTCCACCCTAATTTCATGAAGTGACACAATAAAACCCAGAAGTCTGTCGGACTCCACACAAAAAACACATTTGTGTGGGTTTAAATGGATACAATAGTAACAACAGCGAATGAAAATGGCTTGAAGATGGGTCAGATGATCTTGGCGGCGCATGGAATGGGTCGGTAGATCATCGAGATACGGTTGTACAATGTGCTTGATATTGTGCAAAGCATAAGACATAGCTCATTGAAAAGTTGCTACAGTGTTCTTTAAACCAAAAGGTAGTTTTTGGTAGGCAAAGGTACCCCAAGGATAGATGAAAGCGATCTTGTGTTGATCCGTGGGAAAAATATTAATCTGATTATAGCCAGAGAAACCGTCCATTGAAGAGAAGATTTCACTCCCGGCGCAATCGTCGATGATCTGGTCAATGAAGGGGGTTGGATAATTTTCCTTAGGACAAGATTTATTAATATCGCTATAATCGACACATACACGGATCATGCCTTGTTTTTTATTGACCAGAACTAGATTGGATACCCAATCGGTTAAAGCCACGGGATAGATAAAGCCAACTTTAAGAAGTTTTTTGACTTCGAGCTTAATAGCAGCGGCTTTACGAGGGTGGATTGGGCGAAGTCTCTGCCGAACGGGTTTAGCGTTCGGGTAGGTCTTAATTTCATGCACAACAATATCGGGGTCAATACCGAGCATCTCTTCGTAGCTCCAAGTGAAAACATCACAAAATTCTTAAAAAATGGCTTTATAAGTGACAACTTCACCATCGGAACATGCGACTCCAATGTGAACATTTTCGACAACTCCAGGTTTAATGGATATGTCAAGAGGAATGGTGGGTGAAATATTACTTAGGTTCCCTTCATAAAGCACATCGTGTGTTGACTCGGGAACTGAGGAAATGACAACAACGGTCGACGGAGTCGAAATCCGTTGGTAACTCTCTATGGTCTATTGCTTCAGGAAGAGGATGGAATGATGATGTCCATCGTCCCATGGGGTATCTTCCATAGACATAACCGACATGATCATCTCATCTGTAGGAAAGATGACGTGAAATGGATTGGGAGATGAATCACCAAGAGAGGGAGTAGAAGGGGTTGTCGATTGAATGGATTGATAAGCAGATTCAACCGAACTTAAAGGCATTTGTTCTCCATAGTGAAGATAATCACCAGGATCAGGTATTATCCACAGGTCATAAGACACGGGGGTTTCGCAAATGGAAGTGGAAATCATGTTGATCGAGGCGACAAAAGGAGGTGGAACATCGGGTGGTGGTATTGGGAAGGTACCCATTAAAGTGGAATCTTTTAGGAGACCCACACCGACATTCTTGTACCCAGGAGGTGTCTTCAAGATAAATGGCACATTCCTAGTACGGGAATCGGAGTTGAAAAAGGCCAGTTGGTCAACCTTAATGACTTTTCCTTGATGTGGGAAATGTAATACACGGAAAAGAGTTGACACGACGGCATGCATGGAATCAATCTAGCTATGGCCAAGTAAGAGGTTATAGTCAAGAGGCGCATCAAATACCTCGACCTCTACATTGACTGATTTGCCTTCCAACATAATAGACAACGAGGGAAGAAAATCATAGGGATTAAAACCATAACCATTGAAAGCCTTAAGTGTATTGTGTGATTCGGTGAGGGGGGGAGAGCCAATGAATTTCTAACAAGCAACAGACATGACGCACATCGAGGCGCCCTCATCAATAATGGTTCTACAGATGTTCTTGTTCTCGACAACAACTTGAATCTGAAATGCTAACTGAGGAGGTAGCCTTGGAATGTGATCTTCCAAGTCAAAGATTATCAAATTTGTATCTGTGGGATCAATTCCACCGATGGCCTTTAAAAGTTCCTTTCATTGAGTGGGACAACTTTGAAGGACTTCGAGAGCTAACATCGCAGAGGGTGCTTATGCAAGATCTTCTACAATACTGTAGTTTTGAGCAGCACGTGCATGAGGATTGAAAGAAGACTTTCAAACAACACCCTTTGGAGGAGGGCGGAGAACTGTATCGGGACCCGGTCGTTCGAGATGAAGAGGATCATTGGGAGGTGAACTTGAAGGAAGCAGTTGAACCAATGAAGGTGGTAAATCATCAGCTTTCTCCTTTGAAGGAGAATAATCTTTGGCTTGAGTGGTGATGGCAACGTCGTTCTTGGTAGAATTACCAGTACACATAAGGACATATGAACTGGTGGAAGGAGAAGGTTGGTCATGAATGACCAATTGAGCCTGATGTTGAGAAGGGAAAGGTTGTAACAAAACAACAGGTGTAGGAGGTTTTCCGATCCCTTGAAAGAACTTAGTGACCTCAACACGTCTTGGACAGTCTTTCGTGTAGTGATCATCACCACATATAAGGAAAGGATATTGAGGTTTACGCTTATCCTTATCATAAACAGATTGGGTCTTGGGTTTATCGGATTGCAAATTATTATTTCTATCCTCCTTATTCTTACCCTTTCCTTTTTTAGACTTATTTTTTCCAATAGGGGTGGATTGGCAAGAGTTAACCTCAGAAGTTTTTTCGCTGGAAGGAGTAGGAGTCAAAGCACTTGGAACATTAGAAGCAAGAGATTTGGGATTAGTGTGAGTGGCCGACATGGATTTAGCGTCAGCATGGAAGGTTCCAATCACACCATCAACTACATGAGAAGTTGTTGGGGTTGTTGAGGTCGTGGTAGTAGAAGGGCGAGGAGCATCAGGGAGCAAGTCGTAAAGAGTGTTCATTTGCGAATAAACAAGATCTAGGTACTGAGCGTGACTAATCTTCTGCTCTTCTGTGAAAACGCCACCCATGGCAATATCACTGGAGATTTCATTGACGAATGATTTGGTGAACCATTCAGCCAATAACTGATCAGGAAGGTATAGTTTGATCAAACGTCGTCTTCGTCTCGACTCATGAATGTGATCAGAAATATGAGTGGTTGGAGATTGCATAAAGGAACTCAAAATCTCAGTTCTTGTCTCGTAGCAGATAGGCAATTGGTAATGTGTGAGAAAACCCATGGCAAGGGTGTTGAATTCATTAAAGAAACCTCCCGGTAATTCTATATACCACTTTGAAGTTGAACCCATGAGAGTTTGTTGAAAGAGACGTAACTGAATGGAGTCGTCCATCAAAGAGTTGGACGAGCACCAAAGGTGAAAAATCATGACATGGTTGTTTGGGTCTTCTCCCAGTTTACCATCAAATTTGGGAATGTTGGACGGTAGCTTGGCTGGTATGACGGGCCAATGGGGAGAATGTAAGATAGGATCATTCAAGATCCTAGACAAATCGGTTAGATCCAAAGTGGCTAGAAAATGAAGTTGTCTATTCACTTGAGGGTACTGGTGACTTTGGGGAGGAAGTCTCGTCGGTATACTAGTAGGACCGTAAGCAGTCTGCATGTACGTGGAGTGTCCTGACAGATTCGGTCGAGGATTTGGAGGCATGTAGCCCATAGGGTTGGGTTGGTTGGGAATGTTCCCTTGAAAAGGGACACTAGACTGAACGTGTGGACCCCAAGTGGAACCCAAAGAACCCGGATATAGCTGGCTCAAGTGAGGGGGTATAAAAGGGTTGATTTGAGGTTGTTGCCCCCTGAATGATTGTGGATTTCCTTGGGCGGGGAGATTCCAAAGGTGGGCTAGTGATCTGGATGTGTTATGTCCATACAGTGGGTTATAGAGTCCAACCTAAGGTTGTCCTCCAAGTGGAGGATACCCCCCAATGTTAGATTTCCCTCCAATGGGAATCTGGTAACCAGAAGTGAACGAATGATGGGTTCTTCCAATTGGATTGGTGCCACTAGGGCCAGATCCCTCGGAAAAAGGTGGATAAGACCCTCCAGAGAGGACCTGGGAAGGTGTAGGAACAAAACCGGTAGCAGCATTATACCCAGGTGGAACAAAAAGTCCAGAAACTCCGGATGGGACCTGGGTAGGGATAGCAGTGGAAGGATTCAAAGCGTGATACCCAGGAGGAAGTGACACAATAGGTCTAGATGAGAGTGGTGTACCAATGGGAGCTTGGCTAACCACCGCATTCCTGGTAGGAATAGTCGTAACGTGCGGGACCATAGTAGAATGGGCCATCTGGAGAGAAAAAGTCAAACTAGGACCAACGGACTATGTGTCTGGAACGACGGTGATATGGATGGTTGCACCAAAAAAGTGGTTTGGCGGCACCATGTAAGTAGAAGACACTTCGGGTATTTGTGATACGATGGGTATATCAGCACATGCCCCTGAGCTGTAAAGGTCCCGCACCGTGCGAGGCAGGCTTCTAAATATGTCGGTAGTCCAAAGAGGATCCCCGACTCCAAGGCCTCGATGGGGTCCGATCGGTATTCCAGAAGTGTCAACAACAAGTTCTCTAGATGAATTCAGCCGGAGAATACGTCTCTCATATCCAGGAGGAATGAGGAAATCCCCTAGAGAATCATAAACAATTCAGAAACTTTCTAAAGAGGCAGAACCTTCCTCTTGTGAGGTTACAGTATCTTGGACCTCGCTCTGTTGAGGAGAGCCCTCCGGTGACTAAGGGGGTAGAGGGAGGTAATCCTCCATATTTTTGGGAGGAAGTCCCTGGACCCTACACGAATGACGTGGAGGGTCGATGTTGGCTGAGCCAAATATTTTACGAAAAAAATCTATGGCCAACTATGAAAACAAACAGCACTCGCTAATAAAATCTAGGAATCAAACCAAGCAAACAAACCTTCTTATTTCAAAGTCACTAGTTGGTGATGAAATCCAACGTCGTGAAGTCAAGACAAGAAAGGGATAGGATAGAGCGGGTGGAAAAGTTACGTTGACGACCTGCTTAACGAACTTACACCATGGTGCAAGCTCCCACACATAATCATGGGTATACCCTCCAAGGAGCCCGAGTGAGTCCGGCCAACGTTGATTGCAGGTATCGTGAAGTCTTTCCCCTCCATATTCACCTCGTGTAAGACCCTAAAAAGATAGGCAAATAAGGCTACCAAGAACAACAGTGATGCCTGGGGAAATAGTCGACAGTCCAATCCATGTGCAAAGGCAGGGTATCTAGCCCGAAATCAACTTGAGAGGCTTACACTCATCATTGTGGGTATACCTTCAAGCAACCCCTATAATACACATAATCTCTACACCAAGACCAACAAAGCAGGGTGAGTAACTCTACCAGTCTCAATGCGACCTCAGGTTTGACCCTTGTGTGAGAAGGGCTTCCCAGGACAAAATGTTGCAAATGGATTTGAACACTCCCTATCACAAGATGTTGCCATGTGTTTTGTGCTTTGGAGAGTGTGTCTCACAGCCTATCCCAAAGCGCTAGCCTAACTAATGTTGGTGTAAAAGATCCCTAGAAAATAAAAGTTATTGATTAAAATTTTAAATTACGCAATGGTTTTTAGAGGTTGTTGTCTACTCAAGAGGGAGATGGAGATGAAACCAATGTTGTGAGAGACCTTAACCCAATAATATGCAAATAGATATGAATGATGCAATCTTTTGTTTAATGAATTCTATCTACAATAGGGAGAAGATATCTTTTCGGAAACACGAAAGCTACGAAATATAATTTCTTTTCTCGAATGAACTACAATTCCAAACAATCATAAGCAATGAAATTTCTCAATTTCTTCTCTTTCAGTTTTGAATGCAAATTTTTTTTATGAATGATTACTTAAAAAGAATGAATGACTTTAATTTTCCTTTTCGGAACCAGATATGAGGTATACTAAATAAAGGAAATGTAATCAAAGCAAATAGATACACTCAACAAAAACCCAAATCAAACTTTCAATGAAGATAAAAACAAAGATGACAAGAAAGTGTTTATCAAATGCAAACAAGCAATATCTTTCAAATCAACAAGCAATCCAAAAAATGTAAACTAATCCAAAACTTCACTCAGATGAAACATTTTTAATCAATCAAGCACCCAGATCTATGGTTAGAGATTATATCCTTGTTGATAAAAAATCAAGAAGCAAAAGATTACAAAATGATAATGAAGGGTTTGCAATCTTTGAAAACCAATCAAAAAGCAAGTTTTAAATTCAGCAAGCAATCAAATACTAGCCTCAAAAGTTCCCCCCAGGTAATCAAGGCAAAACTAGGCATCAAAATACAATCAAGACCCAATCCAAAAAAAATTACAGACACCGTCGCAGGCCAACAGTAGGTTACAGTGCGGAAATCACCAGTTTCCACAGGCTAGCAATGGGTAGGGTGCGGAAAGTTCGCAGTGGCCTAAATAGTTAGGGTGCGACAATCTAAATTTTATGCAGGTGACATATAGAGTACAGTGCGAAAATGTATGTAAACACAAGAAAATTGGAAAAAGGGTAAAGCAATTTAGGAAACTTTCAGGGCCAAAGAGTCTGGATTGATCCCTTGCAGACTCATAAATTGACACAGAATGAAAAAAGGTAGGCTAAGGGAAAATGGACAGCAAAAAATCAAAAACAGATCGTATCCCCAGTGGAGTTGCCAATTTTGTTATTGGATATATCGGTAAATGCGGACATAAACTGATCTCCCTAGATCCACCTAGATCTAGAACAAAACAAGACAAGACATGGCGCTTTCCCTAAGCTCTAATCATTGAATCTACTGTCAAAGAAAGGATGAGTAACATACCTTTGAATATCGTTTCCTTATGTCTTTGTTGTCCCTACTTCATTCTGATGCTCTTGTGCTCTTGATCCTGCAATGAAACACAAACCAGCCAAAGTGAAAGCAATGAAGACTTATACATGTGATCAAGGAATCATGTAATAAAATGAGAATGATTTTATGGGAAAGAAACATGTCACTGTATTATATTAAGAGAAAGTGGAAGATACAACCAAACAACCTTGATGTCGCTAAATTCCCTTTTGGTGGCCCTTGCTCTTGACACACACACTTGCTCCAAGCTTGCATGAAGATGATCCACAATAACTTGATAAGATGAGATGAAGCCTTCAAGCATCTGATGTAGAGTACTTCACACAATTCACAGCCTATTCAACCTTAATCATTCCTTACTTTCTCTTTCTTACTTAATGCTTAACCTTTTCCATGAGAAATCCATCATTATATAGGAGAAAGAGAGATGGTTAAAGAGATCAAGATGATCCCACCAAACCAGAGAGGCGGGTAGGATCTCAACCACATAGATGCCACCTCATATTCTAGAAGATTCCTTCTAGAACTTTCATGAACTTCTTCCTTTTTCTCAGTTTTAGAACGTCGTCACACCCTGTCTATATAGCAGCCTGTGGAAACCCCACAGGCTAGGTTTAGAGTAGCCTGCGAAAATCAGCATTTCCGCACTGTATGATACTACTAGCCTATGACGTCCTTCTAAAAACAAGCCTTATAGAGCAGGAAACTAGTTACTTTTCTCATGGGAAAGATCCTTTTGAGAGGTTGAATACATGCTTGTAGACACATCACCAAGGTGACCAAAATAATGTGTAACAATAGTCGGTACATTAAAGCATCCATAGCAGATGGCTCACTCAAAGAAATCCCCTTGCATGTATTGAACCCCCCTATCTCGCACAGCCAATTTATTGATGATACCCTGATGACGAGTGCCCCCAAAGTTAGGGAGACACATTGTATCCTTTCCATCCTTAATGATTTCAGTGAAGCCTCATGCACTTCCATAAACACTGAAAAATTTGACATCTTCTTTTTTGACACCCTTTGCACCATTCAATCTCACATCACTTGTACTCTTGGTTTTAGTAGGAGTTCCCTTCCATTCAAATATCTTGGTATGCCACTAATTGATAATGCTCTCATGAACAACTGCTGGGAAGGCCTTCTTGATTTCATCGACAAAATACCAAGCTCATGGACCTTTCGTACCCTAAACCTAGTTGGTCATCTTGTGCTCTTAAAGTATGTCCTACAAGCCATCCCCATTTATGTCTTCTCAACTCTGGTGTCCCCTAAATTAGTCCTTAAAACCATTAAGAACATCCAAAGAAGATTCCTTTGACATGGCTCAAAGGAAGGGATAAAATGGGCTCTTGGTAATTGAGAAGTGCTCTGTAAGCCAAAACATGCTGGTGGTCTTGGACTAAGGGACCCCCAGATGCTTAATCAAATATTGGGGGCCAAAATATGGTGGAGATGGCTCAAGAACCCAAAAGATCTGTGGGCCTAATTATGGAGGCACAAGTATACACCAATGATGGTAGAAGAACAACTTATCTTATGGAACGAGCACGTAGAGGGCTCGCTGATATGGAATGTTGCATGGAAAAATCATTATATCATCTAGGAACATTATTTCTGGGAAATAAGAGGAGGGAGTGAAGCCTCGTTTTGGTTAGATTCCTAGCAGAAAATGCCACCACTAAATCAACGTAATCAATTGACCGAAGTTCAAGCAAGCACAAATTAGGATAGATTCAAAATTGTTGTAGATTTTTGGGAGCACAATCACCCCACCTCATCCTGGAGAAAATGGAAAACCACTCATGATGATCTCAACATTCCAGAAGAAACAAATCAGGAACCATGGCAAGATGAAGCAGGCATCGAAAAATTAGAATCAAACAGGGCCCGGACATCCTTCAGTGGGGAAATTCTACTAAATGGACTTTCACGATCATAGAATCTTATGGATTGAAGGATTCCTTTCACCTGATGCCCAAAGATAACATCTGGAACAACATTTGGAAGGTTAATCTTTGGCCTAAATTCATCTCTTTCCTATGGTTGGTCGCACACAAACGCATTCTCACTTGGGATAACCTTAGGAAGTAGGGGTTTATTGGGCCCTCTATCTGCCCTCTATGCCCTCAACAAGAGGAAACCGTGGAGCACTTGCTTCATTTTTTTTCTTACAACTCTCATATTTGGGATCATGTGGATCAAACCATGCATACCTCCGACCGACAAAGGGACAATAACATTAACACTTTGACAAGGTGGAGACTATTAGCTTTTAAAAACCCAAATTTGAATCGCATCTAGCAGCTTTTTCCAAGCTTCATTCTCTGGAATATATGGAAGGAGGGAAATCGTTAAACTTTTCACTTAGCACAATTTCCATGGGGAGACATCTAGTCCAAAATTCAAGACTACATCTTGGAAACCGTTAGACTTTCCAAATGGTCAACAAAGGATCTAACGTGTCATATGAAGGAGAAGCCCATCTTCCAAAATGGGACATGTGTCTTTCCCCAGATCTGAATCTATAGTCCATTTGATCATCTATCGCCAGTAGTTCCAACAAATGGCAAAGGCCTCCTTTGGGATTCTTCAAGCTTAATTTTGATGGCACCTCTAAGGGAAACTCGAGCCCAGTTAGTTTTGGTGTTGTCTTCAAGGAAGATCAGGGGCTTATTCATCACACACTAGCAGGAAGTATAGGCCATGATACGAGCAATGTAGCAAATATTTGGGCTCTAATTAGAGGAATTCAGAAATCCACCTCTCTTGGATATCATAAACTCATTGTAGAAGGTGACTCTAAGAAATTTTTGGCCCTACTCACTCGAATTATCAATGGTTCTGAACCGATAAAGATTTCTCCCAGTTGGAGGCTCTTGTGTAATCTAGAACTCATGAAATCCCTCCTTCTTCCTCATCTGGTTCTCATCCCCTCCCGTGTGCATTGTGAGGCCAATAAGGTTGCAGAAAAGGTGGAAAATATTGAAGTGGATAGAGGGGATCTTGATCTAGAATGTAATTCCAACCAAAGACTTGAAAATCTTATTTTCTTGGAATGCATAAGTTTGGAAAAGAAGCAATACTCTCCTGCAAATGGGGTGTCATCTTGATAATTCTTTATGCAAATGGAAGGGGGTTGCCTCGCCACCTGGAAGCTCGAACCTCAATGCGGACACTTGATGGAGGCTTCACGCCTCGTCAATGGATGGGGTATTAATAGCCCTTATCTCTTGGAGCGTGAGAGGATCGGAAGGCATATGGGCACTCGTACAATGGAAACGATGGAAAATTACTATGCCCAGACTCCAGTTATCATGGCATTAACTTTGAATTATTTTCCTTGTTGCATGGGAAGGTTCTCTTTGATGGTGGGAGGAGGTTTTATGTGTGTTTGGCTCCCTCTAGCTGGCACCTTCACTTTTGTTCATAGGCTCGGGTTTGGAAAATTGATGTACACCTTCAGAGGTGCCACTAGTACCTTTGTTGGCCTCATGCCGAGAATCTGAGAGAGAGGAAGATCGTGTTGGGGTGGTAACTCTCAAAGGATAATGGATAGGAAGAGTGTAGATTCAATGGTCTCATCCAATTTCCTTGAGCGAGTGACTGCAGATTCAACATTCCTCAATACTTATGAGGAAAGAGCATTGAACATGCAGGACGCTGCAATGACTTGGGATGTCGAGTTGAGTGGTATGAAGTGTACTATGAAGCCATGGGTGACGGACGTCGGCCTTCCCTTGTTACATCGACATTTACCACAGTTCGTAGTGCTTCTCATGTTGGCTTAGTTGACACACAAGATGCATTCTCTCCCTTGGGATCCTCTCTTGTCGATTTGGAAGACTTTCATACTCCACACTCTGCTCTGTGCCATTCCTAGTCAAAGGAAGAGCTCTTGCAGGTAGTCTTCAAAGTTCGTAGCGAGGTGGCAGATGTGAAATTTAACATGGAACAATTGAACCAGTGCATCTCTAGCTAGTGGCTCTGCATGCCATCACGGCTCTCCAGCATCTGATTTTTTATATGTCTACCTAGGATGCTATCCTATTGCACATCACCATTCCTCTATTGATGAGCAGCCAACCCTCTTCTCATAATGATCAGGTTTCACCTAATGTTTAATAGTGGTTTTCGCTCCTGGTACTATTTTGGTTTCAGTTTTATTATTCTAGCTCTTAGTAGGTTAGATATTTTGATAGAAAAATTGGATAGTAGTGAATGTCTCCCCCTTAATCAACCATGTATTATTTTTTGACCCTTTGAGGCAATTTCAAGACTACACAATGACTAAGTTACGCAGCTTTCTTTCATGGTAACCCAGGCATTAGCAATCTATATATTTGTATATGAAATTTCATAACAAATAATATAATACTTTCTTACTTTAAAAAAATAATAAAATAAAAGAGGATATAGTTTTCATGCATCAACCCATTGTCATGTTGAATACAATCGAATGCTTGACTAAGTAAAACATATAAAAAATTTCAATGGAGATCTTGGAATTTGAAGATTTAATGCTAAAATTAAGAGCACATCATTTGTAATATTCAAAGTTATTAAAACATTAAAATATTTAATAATATTTATAAAAAAAATTCAAGGGAGATCTTGGAATTTGAAGATTTAATGATAAAATTAAGAGCACATCATTTGTAAAATTCAAAGTACTTAAAACATTAAAATATTTAAAATATTTAATAACATTTATCGACACTAAAATATAGACACCATTATTATCAAATTTGGTTAGTTTGGATTTTTTTCCTCAAAGCAACGTAAACTTATTTATACCTAAATACGTTTATACGTTTGATTAGTTGGGAATGACTATACAACTTAAACTAACACTAAGAACCCTTTAAAAACACATACATTAAAACACACTAATAACCCTTTAAAAACACACACATTAAAATAAGCTTTAAACCTTTCAAATTCTCCATAAATTATGAAGAGGATATATTTTTCGCTTCGTTTTATGTTTTTTTCAAGTGTATTTTATTTAATTTAATTTGGATATTTATTATAAATTAAAGTTGGTTTATTAATTAGGTTTAGTTTAGATGGTTGTGAAGAGGTGTGTTATCCTTCTTCACTGCAAGTCACATGTTGAATTTGTAATAAATATATTGTTAACTAAGCTTTGAGCTTATATAAAATTTGGTGTACCTTGGGTAATATCCTGATAATGAGGGAAATTGTCCATGAGTTTTTCGGGGAAATCTATTGTGCAAAAAAAAGGTGGAGGTAGTGGGGAGTGGGGGTTAAAGTTGATCCATAGGATTGCAAGGAATATAATATATAAATATAAAGATGTTAAGGAGAAGGTGAAAGCATGTTCCAAAAGAAAAAGAAGAAGAAAATAACTAGGAAGCACTAGCCTAGTGAGGCAAGGAACAATGAAGAACCTTAAGAAGAAGGAACTTCCATGGTTGAGACATGTTTCTCTAAAAAAGCACTTGTAAAGTTCAAGGCCATAAGAAATGTGTGATGGAAATGAGGCCGTGACAATCATTAGGTCTATGACACCTCACGACTCTATCATGTGAGCTTGAAAGTTTGTCATGGGATGCCCTCTTCTTACTTGTGTTGGAGGGTCGGGAGCATCTAGGGCAGTGTCAACATTTGAAAACTTAGATCTAGAGCCACCACAACTTGAGGATTAATGGAAAACAACAATGAGAAAGTGGAATAATACCAAGAAATTGAGATCAGTCCCAAATCCAAAGAATGGACCCCCTAGTGGTGGATCCTCAAATGGTAATGGTCCAAATCGACAACAGTATGGTGATCCTCCTCCTGCTTTAGGTCAACCAAAGCCCTCTTCCATGGCTCATGAGCCTTCTAGAACTGTCGTTGACCCTTCAAGTAACATGTTTGAAACTCTCTCCAACTTTGATTTCATGGATCCCCTGTCTCCTCCCCCTTCTCAATTGGTCCCCTTTCTTGACCCCCTTCCCCCCATTGAGACCTTCAACCTTGATCTGCATATTTATTTT
Source organism: Picea mariana (assembly GCA_032191745.1). Classification (NCBI taxonomy): domain Eukaryota; kingdom Viridiplantae; phylum Streptophyta; class Pinopsida; order Pinales; family Pinaceae; genus Picea; species Picea mariana. The sequence continues at coordinate 100,702 of JASDQU010105830.1, forward strand.
GTTCCTTCACCTTCTGACCATGTTGAGGGATCTAGTTCTTCTCCCTCTAG
>JASDQU010105831.1:0-16860 GCA_032191745.1 Picea mariana
TCACACTTGATGTAGTGGATATATATGACATGCAAACCAATTCTAGGGTTTCTACCGGTGAGGTAAATCATCAATCTAGACTCTACACATTTTCTAAATTTATTGAACCAGATTATGCATTACTGCTTACCCATGTTGATGAAAGCAGTAGGATATGGCACGAAAGGTTTGGGAATTTAAATTTCAGATATATGCAACATATTATCAATCAAGGAATGGTTGATGGTCTACCTAACGTCCACTTCTCCAAATGAATTTGTGAGGGATGTGTTCTTGGAAAACACCCTAAAAATAAATTTGGCAAAGGAAAGACTCAGAAGGCTTCCTTTCCTTTAGATATGATCCATAGTGACCTCATGGGACCTTTTCCGCATCCATCAATCAGTCAAAGCAAGGTACATGCTTATTTTTTTTGGTGATTTCTTATGCTTCACGTGGATTTTCTTTCTCAAGAAAAAATCAGAGGTCTTTCAACACCTCAAATATTTCAAATCCCTTGTTAAGACATAGTCAAGAAAGAAAATAAAATTTCTCCAAACAGATAACAGGGGAGAGTATGTCAACCATGAGATACATAATCTTTGACATGAGGCATGGATTCAATTGCAACACACGGTTCACTATACTCTGAAGCAAAACGGAGTTGTCACTTCCACGGAGATTATGGGATGAAGCACTTAATTGTGCAACCTACATCCAAAACAAATCTCCCATATATCTCTCAAGGATAATACACCCTATGAGGCTTAGAGTAGCCTCAAACCGAAAGTGACCCACTTATGTATTTTCAGTTCATGTGCATGGGCCAGGATTCCCTCTGAGAAGAGGAAGGCACTTGATCCACATAGCACAGAGTGTATCTTTGTTGGATATCTCAACGGTGTGAAGAGATACAAACTCATTGATCTTTCCTCAGACCGGCTCATCATTGAGCGAACTGTCTAATTCGAGGAAAGTGTCTCACATGTACCTCAGTAGTCGCATGCAGACACTTGTGTCCTTCCACCTATCAGAGATGATGAGCATGCACATGCCGACTCTTCTTCATATGAGAGTTATGATTCATAGGATTCAGATTATTGAGACATAGATTCAGTACAGTCAGATGTAGATTCAGTGCATGTAGATGCAGATGCAGAGCCAGAGCAGAGGCCCAAGTGGGATAAGACTACTCTTCAGGATGCAGGAGATCTTGTTGGGGATACAACTAATACTAGAAGGACTCAATCTGATTTCAAGGAGCCTCCTCTTGCAGTCACTCCCATTGAACCGATAACACCTAGGCATATTTTCCTCGTTCATTCTTCTGATCCACAATCCTATGGCAAGGTTTTTGGAAATCCATTTTGGGAATATTTCATGCAGGAGGAGTACAAATCCCTCCTCGAGAACCAGACTTGGGATTTGGTTCCCCTTCCTTCAGGAAGGAAACTTTTCAGGTGAATATGGGTCTACAGGACCAAGACTGCAGCGGATGGATAGGTTAGCATATACAAAGCCAGGCTAGTTTCCAAAGTCTTTCATCAAGTGCATGGCATTGACTATGATGAGACCTTCTCTCCAATAGAGAAGATGGATCCCATACGTTTGGCACTTGCAATTGTAGCAGCCAAGAGATGGGAATTCCATCAGATGGACATGAAGAATGCATTTCTTCATGATGATCTCTCTGAGGAGATCTATATGGAGTAGCCCCAAGGATTTCTGCATGATTCATCTTTGGTCTGTCAACTGAATAAGTCTCTTCATGGCTTTAAGCAGGCCCCGAGGGCATGGTATTCCAATATGGACTCCTACCTATTGTCACAAAACTTTGTAAATTGTAAGTCAGAACTGAATTTTTGCATGCTCAGGACGGTTGATTCACTTCTAATCCTAGTTATGTGTGTTGCTGATTTATTGATCACCAGTTGTTCAAACTCAACGATTGTTGTAGTCAATAGGATTCTACATGACAAGTTCTTTTTGATGGACATGGGTTCGCTACATTTCTTCCTTGGACTCAAGATCATTTAGGATGCATCAGAAATCAAATTGTCTCAGGCCAAGTATGCACAAGATCTCCTTGAGATATTTCACATGACAGACTACAATTCTGCCCTGAATCCTTTGTTATCAGGAGTCATACTTGAGGATTGTTGGCACAGGGGCAGACCCAGGGTTCAATGCTCAAGAGCGCACCAACAAAACCCTAACTATCAGCCCTTTTGGAAACACCTGTGAAGCAGATGAAGTCTCACCTGAGGTAGAGGTAGGGGTGGTTGTAGGACTCAGATGTCTGCAACCTTATTTGGGACATAGATATGTCATTACAACACCTTTATAGAGAAATTAGCATTTACAGTTCATCATTATTTAATAAGTATCTACTCCGCAGTAAAAAACCTAATCACAGAGCATCGCAGTATTCACACAGATCTGATATATTCAAGCACTATGCACATCAACATAGATTAGATCTAGCATTCATTCACATTATTCATCACTAAGCTATCATATTAGATTCTTCTAAGCATATAACAGTGCACTAATCATTTAATCACATAAACAAGAGAACAACCATAAAGTACAAAGCAACCACAACATAGGATATACGTGGTTCACCCCCATCCTGGGGCTACGTCCACCAACTCTTCTTCTTCTTTATTATCTTCTGTCAATATTCTACATGCACAAAGCCACAAAATCCTACTCCACATAGGACAGGAGATCTATGCACACCTCTCCAGATCCTCCTTCCCCGAGCTAGGTTACATCACAAAGCTTCTACTCAATATCTTACAGTCACTTGCACTTAGCCTTGCAAGTCTCACATGACATGCATAGAGAATATACAACTATCACTTACACTTATCACTTAGCAAGGTACCAAAATACCTTCTCCTTTATTACCTCACCTATACTTTTATTTATACATTGCAAAAAGGGCCTAAACATGGGTAAACCCATGGGCCGACATTCCCATACCCATTACATTTCCCAAAACCCAAAAATCCCAAAAAAGGGGTCAATATCCCGCGATCTCTACTTTGACTTGCGCTTCACCTTCGACAGCCTGTCAAAGTCCCAAAAGTAGGTCAAACATGACCAAGGATCCTCAAAACTTGGTCAAGGGCCAACAGGCCCCCAACACTCACTTGTGACGCATCCCAAGTCCCTCTAATCTGGGTATCTCTGCCTCAAAAGCCCCGATATTGGCTCGAGCTACTTCGACTTGTTGTTGTGCCAAGGCCTCCTGCTCGGCGAACTCTTGGATAACTTCTTCGTTGACATGTCCCTCCAAACTTTGTTCAGCTGTAGTGACGACTTGCTCCAGTTCTACTCCTCAGCCTTCAATCTCTACAAACAGTTGGCAAGCCTCGTCCTGTATTGGTTGGAGCCTCTGAATCACTTCCATGAATTTTCTCTGAATGGTGTGGACCTGTTGTTGAGTAGTGCATTGTTCCTGGGATCGCTTCATCCTTTCAAATGAAGATAGGGGCTTCAACTGTGCCTGTACTATTTATGCTTACTGCTTTGCCTCCTAGAGATGTGACTCTAGTGCCTTCAATTCAGGATCCTCAATGAATCACTCATAAGTCTGGGCACTGCGATCACTTAGCTGTTTACGTTCCATGGTGAGGGTCTTGATTCTCTCAACTGTGCTTCAAGCATTTTCTTCTCTTTGATCTCGAACATCCTATGGATTGTTGGGCACTGCTCGTAGCTCCAGATCTATGATTCTCTATTGAAGCTGTCGGATAGCTTCTGCAAGCTGTTCTACTTGATGCTCTACTGGTTCTTCTGCTTTTTTCTGTAATCCTGTCACAGAGTGAAGTGCTCTGCTAACTGAGTTTTCTTGGTGCAATAGTCAATAGAATAAGTAGACATGATGTAATGGATCTCTCCAACGGATGAGAGGCCTTCATCAATGTGGTTTTGTCTATTGCAGCACGGTCCCAATGGTCGGATGGTGAGCTTTTAGGCCATAATTGTTGTTTTAACCGTTCGAGGCATCGGGCTAACAATTATAATGCTTTCAAAGACTATATAGATTCATCATTACGAAGTGGCAGGTTGCGTTGTTCTGGTATCCTGGTGAAGTTCTAGTTGTGTAAACCTTCCTTCCGTGAAGTCCCTTATGGAACCTTCTACAAATTTTCTATCTTTTCTCTCTTCTTACTGAGATTTCTAGACTTCTTCCCTGTAATATTTATCTTGGTATTCCTCTTTCCATTCTGATTCTTATCTCCTTTTATCATAGTAACTTTGTGTTGTTGATGGTCTTTCATAGGGTTAGAGAGCAATACTTCTTCTCTATATGGGGTAGGTGCTCCACTCTTCGGTGAGTCCTCTTGTGTTCTTTCAACTTCGACATCCAAGTGGTTGGCTTTAAATAGCTTCAATCTGTTCTCATGTTCTTCAATCAAGTGTGCTATCCTCTTCGTCATGAAGTCTCTTAGTTCTTGATTCTTTTTTTTTAAGAATTCCTCTTCTTTTCTTCTGGCCTGATCTTTCTTAATCCAAGTTTTTCCTAGTAATATAGAAAATGGGGCGTTTTTCTCAACGAATTTAACAACCTCAAAATCTTCTTATGTCGAAGTTCCATGATCATTCATAGATATCTGGGTGATTCTTCCACATAGGGTTATCAGCTTTCCTCTAAATAATCATATTCCTCCTAATGAAGGAATCATAGTAGGATTTCCTAAAATTTCCCAAGTTCTTTCTATCATGATATTCACCTGTGTTTCTTCGTCCAGAACACAGTCAATGTTGAAGTCTCCTATTCTTGTTTCTATGCACTCTTTTTCTTTGAAACTCTCTGATAAGTTGATATTTCTGTGATCATTCAGGGTTTCTTTCATTTGTAGCAATACATTCTCTAATTCTTTCTGGGGTTTTGTCGTGGTCTTGATTTCTTGACCTTTCTCGGGGTTTTCTTGTCTCATATTCATTCTTTCAACCTTAGCAATTATTCTATGGAAATCCAAAACTTCATGATCCATAGCTTTACAACAAAGACAACCAGGTCTTCCACTAGGGCATTCCTTAGAAATATGTCCTGGTCTTCTGCAACTATAGCAAAGAGTTAATCCTCTCTTTCTTTTGAACGATCCCCAACCTTTCCTGTACTGCACACTAGGGTCACAGTAACTAACCTGCAAAAAACAAATTCTAGGTTCCTGCATCCATTTATTAGTCCAAACATTCTTTTGATGCATAGGAATAACATATTTTTCATTATTTCTATTAGATATACTCATATCAAACCTTCTTTCATCTAGTTGTGCCCTATTTTTCAAGATAGGACAAACTTTATCAAACATACATAGATGCATACTTTTGAAACAAAAATTTCCACTTATCTTACCTTTTCAATCAAAACTTTTCACTGTTTTTTACCTTTATCAGAGCTCAAAGCTTTAAGATCTTACCTCTTTTTTTCAGATCTGAATTTTCTTCTTAACATAGAGCTTCACAAGTCAAGTAGAATATTATGCACTAAAGCAACATATCTACACACGGAGCTTCTCTTTTTCTTTACTTCAATTCCCAGCAATCACAGTTTCAGCTCCCGGCAATGGAACCATTTGTTGGCACAGGGATAGACCCAGGTTTCAATGCTCAATAGCACACCAACAAAACCCTAACTATCGGCCCTTTCGGCAACACCTGTGAAGAAGATAAAGTCTCACCCGAGGTAGAGGCAGGGGTGGTTGTAGGACTCAGATGTCTACAACCTTAGTTGGGACACAGATCTGTGATTACAACACCTTTATAGAGCACTTAGCAGTTATAGTTCATCGGTATTTAATCAGTATCTACTCCGAAGTAAAAACCCTAATCACATAGCATCGCAGTATTCACACAGATCTGATATATTCAAGCACTAATCACATCAACATAGATTAGATCTAGCATTCATTCACATCATTCAGCACTAAGCTATCATATTAGATTCTTCTAAGCATATAATAGTGCACTAAGCATTTAATCACATAAACAAGAGAACAACCATAAAGCACAAAGAAACCACAACATAGGATATACATGGTCCACCCCTAGCCTAGGGCTACATCCACCAACTCTTCTTCTTCTTTATTATCTTCTATCAATATTCTACATGCACAGAGCCACAAGATCCTACTCCACATAGAACAGGAGATCTACACACACCTCAAAAAATACTCCTTCCCCGAGCTAGTTTACAACACAAATATTCTACTCAATCTCTTACAGTCACTTGCACTTAGCCTCGCAAGTCTCACACAACATGCACAGAGCATATACAACTATCACTTGCACTTAGCACTTAGCAAGGTACCAAAAGACCTTTTCCTTTCTTACCTCACCTAGACTTCTATTTATACATTGAAAAAAGGGCCTAAACATGGGTAAACCCATGGGCCGACATTCCCATACTCGTTACATAGCCCAAAACCCAAAAATCCCAAAAAAGGGGTTGAGATCCCGCGATCTCCGCTTCAACTTGTGCTCCGCCTTCGACAGCCTGTCGAAGTCCCAAAAGTAGGTCAAACATGACCAATGATCCTCAAAACTTGGTCAAGGGAAAACAAGGATGGCGTGGACACTCCACTGGTTGACAGCACACTGTATAGACAACTAGTGGGGAGCTTGTTGTATCTCACACACTCCAGACCAAACCTCTCCTATGTAGTTGGAGCAGTCTCCAGGTTCATGCAAGAGCCTCATGAGCTGCATTAGAAGGCTGCAAAGTGTATCCTTCAATACATACAGAGAACCATCACCTTTGGGATTCGTTATACAACAAACTCTACATTGGACCTCATCGGGTTCACTGATTCTGACTGGTCTGGCGATACCATTGATCAAAATTCCACATCTGGTTACTCACTCAGTCTTGGTTCTGGGCCTATTTGTTGGTCGAGCAAGAAGCAAGATGTTATTTATCTATCTTCAACCGAGGAAGAGTACATAGGGGTAGTTAACATAAGCATTCAAGCTATGTGGTTACTGTTATAACCCTATAATTTATAGGATCAACTGGTGACTAAAAATTTTTATCCTTCTATTGTTTTGGTTGTTAAAAGATTTTTCATTATGCAAATAATTTGAGAAAAATAAAAGAAAAAGAAAAATAAAAGAAAGAAAAATAAAAAAAGAGGGCATAAAAGAAATTGGATAGAGCCCCATGCAATAACAGTGACTTGGTTCATACAGTTTAAACATGGCCAAGTCCTTTAAATTGATGTTGATAGGAGTAGTGAATAAACTTGGCTAAACTGTTTAAAATTATCCAAGCAAATTAGGTTAGCTAGTGAATAAATTTGACCAAACTGCCTAATCTTGATCAAATAACCCCAGGATAGAGTAATTTCTTAGTCCAACAGTTTAATCTGGGCTAAATGTCATAGGTTTTTAGGTTAGAACATAGGGTAGTTTGCTTTATCCAAATAAAATAGGCATGATGATCGATGTTGAACCATATCTTTGAGGTTTAAAGGTTTGATGTCTAACCCCCATGGTGATGAAAACAGGGAAAATTTTGGGAAAACCCACATGATGCACTTATCCTAAGTTTCAGAGAAAATATGATTTTGCACTCACAGATTAAAAACAGCGCACAGATGAACGGATGAGATGTTGGTGCCCAGATCTACGATTGACAAGTTTTTCCGGACCCCCCCCCCCCCTCGATCGTTCTACCTTTAATGGTGGGGGGGGTCTGGAATTAGAGATAACAAAAGTGTGCATCTGAACGGCTGAGGCGCCAGCACTTGGATCGACGGTCGAGATTGAATTCAAGACCCCCCCAACCATTCTACTTTTAATGGTGGGGGGGGTCCGRAATGTGGTTTAAACATCACGCACAGATCTATGGTTCAGGAGCACGCGCGCTGATGGACGGCTCATGGTGTTTTTCGGACCCCCCTGACCGATCTGTTTTTAACGGAGGGGGGGGGGTCCGGAATGGATTATTCTTCTGGTGGGCTCTGTTCCTCTACATGGCAGGAATCCATCGGTTCAAACTCTGACCGCTTACCATAGTTTGACATACCCTGTCACCCCATGACATCATCTTCCATGTTTTCTCCTAAATATCACATCTCATTAATATGTCAGTCCTTTCACCCTATTACAAGTCCCTTCCCCATGGTCAAGTCTCAATCAACTCCCTCCACGTCACTCAGTCATATTTGTCATTCATTGTCACCTGCCACCTCGTGCTCCAAATGACCCGTTGGCAATTTATTACAAGCTAACCTATCCGTTAGCCTGCTGAGTTGTCTCCCGTGCCCAACGAGTATCTGTTTTCTCAAAACTACCTTCACCCTTCATTCCCCCATCATTTACCCTGTCGCCGCACCAGAGAGTAGTTTTCCCCGTTTCCTCTCCATTTCACTTAGTTGTCCAAAGCCACAGTCATCCCCGCTAACTTTTTGTTTTATTTGCAGGTATTTTGACAGTGATGGTGCCAAAATCAAAGAAAGAAGAAGCCGAGGAAAATCCTTTCCTCTCGCCTCTTGTCGACCTCGACAGGATCCATTTGGCAGACAAGGATCATTTAATCACAGACACCAGGTGCGAATTTGACTTTGCAAATTTGCATTCATGGCTCAAAGAGGTTTTCCTAGATCAGAGCGATGAAATTGGGCTCTGGGAGTCCAATCTTCCTCTGTATCTTTTCCCCCAGGTTCACCATTTCCCTGAATTCACCCTCAAATTCCAGGCCCACTACATTCCTAACCAGAGAGCCATAGTATCTTCATCAGGAGAAAATCTATTTTGTATTACACCTGAAGCCATCGATTAGATGATGTAGATACCCAGAGCTGAATCCTCCTCCCCTTTAAATATTGAAGTCATCACAGAACTATATTAGAAACTATCATTCCCCCAAAGAGATCAGATTTTCGAGCTTTTTCTCCCACAAGCCACTCAGCTCCCCAAGAAAAATCCCCCATATCCTTCCTCATTGTTCTCAGTGAAGGGAAACCAGGTCATATCGTCGCTTTGTGCTCTGTTGGGGTATTTTTTGGATCAATGGGTAGATGAACCCATATTGGGTTTTCTGTCCATTTTCTTCATCGATGAGAGACCCACCACTCAATTCAACTACAGTAATTTCCTGGTGGACAACATTCATGAACAATTCTTAAATTTTTCCACAAAGGGCATGTTTTGGTATTCCTCCATACTGGCTTACATGTTCACTTTCTTTCAGTGGAAAAATTCTCCTTCTCAATGCAGAAGATGGACAAAGATGGAAGGCTGCAGGTGGTAACAGCTTGGACTTCACTACTCAGGAAAAATTCTACAGAATTCAGATTCAAATAGTTTATCGAGCAATTTTACCATCCAGTGGTGAGCATGCTCAGTGTCAGACCCGAGCCAAGAATAAACGAGAATATTCAGAGGATCTTACAGCTCTCAAATCTTGCTAAAACTGGAGATTGGTATCTTTACCAAAACCACACTGAGATCAGAGTTTATGGATGCGATTTGGCTCCATAATGACTGCCCAAGTACCTACCCGTAAGGATATTTTCTTTGGAGTACATAAGGAAAATGATTAACTCAGATGACATACATTTCGTGTCTCTGAAAAAGAAGCAACAGCTTAGAATCAAAGGGAAAATAGGATCTTTCATCTGCAATAACTGAGGCGTCGGAGAGGAAACAGACATAATGCTAAAAGAAATGAAGTTTTTTGTTAGTTTCATATGGCACTATGATCCATACGGGATAATTTCTGACATGAGGGTTAAAAATAAGAATGTCCCATATATTCATACATCCAAGCCTGAGATAGAAAAGTTCGCCAATCAAACAGAATGGGAGCTGAACACTCTGGTCGAGGTATAATAGCAGGATCCTTCGGTCATCATCTCACAGACTACTACACCACAGGTTCCCAAAGAGAAAAGACCCAGGAAAGATACTTCACCTTCCATCACGGAAGTCTCAGCTGAAGATTTCCAATTACACACCAAAAGGCCAAAAACCAATCTTACACCTGACATAGCGAGTGAGAAGGAAATCCCATCCACTACAACTACAAAGGATGATCAGTCACTTCTTGGCACAAGAAGCAAACAGATCATGTTTACAGTTTTTTCCAAGAAACCCATGGATACTCCACCAGTCAACCAGTCGAGCAAAATAGGACCAAAATTGAGTGTTTTCGAGAAGTATGATATGATCAAAAAGAAAAATCAGACGCTGACCAGTAGTACTTATGCTCAGTTCTGGAAGAAAACATCAATTGCACAACACAGACTGTTGTCTGCATTCGACACTGATAAGGGTCGAATGCACATGGCATTTCTGGAAGCACAGGTTCCAAACCCGAAAGTAATCACCGATTACAAAAGGGCAACATTTGAATTTCAGACTAAAGATGTGCATCATGTTGATCAAATGGATCTGCACAGGCAAACTGGAGAAATGGTTTTCTCCACGTTGGAAAATGCTTCTATTGTTGCCTCTAAGTTACAGGTATCTCTGAGCAATGTCCAGACACAGCTAAAATTAGAAAAGATATCATTCTTTGCAAAGTATAAAAAAATTAAGATGTTGGAAGAACTGGTCCTCATGATCGAGTATGATCCCTCGAATGTGAAAGCAGTTGAGGAGATGCTTAAAAATAAAAATGTCGATATAGCATCTCTGAGGAAATAGTTGAAACTGCCACCAACAGAAGATTCACAGGAAAAGGAGATAGTTGAGACAGAAGGGGAAAAGGATGAGATGCTCAAGATGATCATGGAGCAGAATGCACAGTTGAAGGAGATGGAAGCAGAATTGGAAAAAATATTGAAAGAGAAGGAACAATCAAATCCCATGGAGGTCATTCCATTGAGTGCATTTTGACTCACAGTAGTAAGCACAGCCTCTGCAACAGAAATTCCCTCAGCAACTCCACTAACAGCTCTGGAGAAGACAGTAGAACTTGAAAAATCCAAGGAAGAGATGAATTTGCAAGAGGCAAAGATTAGCAGACTTAAAAAGGAGGTTGAGAACCTTCAGGAACTCAAGTCTTCTTACCAAGCTAGCTACTCCAAGGAAAAACAAACATCAGACAAGCTCAAACAGGATTTGCAACAACTTCAAAAGCAAACAGTGGCAGGCAAAACACTTGTTGAGGTCAAGGAAATAGTCTGGATGGATATCACCAAATTCATAAATGAAATATGGCCTATGGTACAAATCATGTTCGAGAAGAATGAATTGGTGCAAAGAAGCAAGCAAGTGATTGAAAAGATAAGAGGAGAATTGGGAGAGATGCCTGCAGAAGCCACTGAGATCATTAAATTCCTGAATTCAAAAACTAGAGAAGAGTTAGAGGAGTTGAAAATTGAAGATAGGACAGAAACCATCCTTGAGGTCCAGAGGGTCCTGACTAAAAGAGGATCGATGCTACAAATAGAGGGAAAAGTCCAGGCTATTGACATAGGAGTGCAAATATTTTTCAGCAAAATTGAAGCTCTGCAGAAGAAAGACCTCCCTAGTTTAAGGGTCATAAATGATAAGTTAATGACACTTTCTGATTATAAAAAGAAACTAGCCATTGTGGCTAAAGATAGTTCGAAATTCTCGGGAATACAGGGTAGTATCACAGGCAAGTCATTCTTAGAAGCTTTCTAGTCAGACATCAGCATACAGCATGAGATCCCGTACATTTTCATCATCAAGCCAACTTTTTCCAAATATACGGATATGGATGAAGTATACCAAAGATTGCTCAAAGTCAGCGTTCCCAGTAACCTTTGATGGGAAGAGTTATGCAATCTGATCAAGTAAGAGTTGAGGTGTCCAAGCCTAGTCATCTATCCAGTTAGATGAGGTCGTGTAGAGGCCTCACCAATGGTTTACCCCAAAAATCAGCATGAAGTTTCAACACATCATCAAACAGTTCCTGAATTTTTGTATTTTGTTGATTTAGTTAGCTAAATTTAGAACTGCCACGTCCTGATCTTTAATGACAGGATCGTATGTAATTTTTTATTATAAATACTTCAAACTTTGAAGTACCGAGAGTTGATCTTTACGCCCTGTAAGCTAGAAAGACTGTAATTTTGTCAAGAGATCTTTCAGTAATACAAAGGGACGTTTCACAGTATTCTCGCATGTTGTTCATTGGTGATGTTATTATTTTCTATGTTAAATGTTTTCTCTCTCAGTTGTCATATTGTTTTCTAATCTAATCTTTTAAAGTAGCGCATGTTGTAGGATTTATCTTTGTATAACCTGTTTCTGGCTTTGAAAGATCTTAATGTTTATCTTTCTAATATTATAATGAAGAAATTCTTAAATGCTTCTTTACTTTAATTGATATTCTCATATTTTCTACTTTTCATCACTTTATTGCTAAAGAATCCAATGAATGCATTATCTTGCCCTGTGAAAAGAATCTTTTAGTTTCTGTTCAGATTTCTATCTTTATAATACAGACCCCATAGCCCAATGGAAGCGTAAACTCTTTTCAGTCAACTTAACAAAAACAACAACAAAACTTTTCAATCTTATTTTATTTAACTAGCCTAATATCTTAAAGTTAAAACATCGCTAAATCATACAAAGAGATCCCTCTCTGAAGCTGGTAAGGCTAGATTCCAGTTTCGAAGTGGTTGGATAAAGTTACCTCTTGTAAATTTCTTCTACTCTGACAACCTATGGGAATTTATAGAGCGTTAACATAGTGGCGACCATACTGGGGAACTAAACAAACATTCAACCCCACGTTTTCTTTTTCCCTAGAAGAAAATTTTGTTTCTGAAAAAATTATAAATCTGAGAAAGAAATCATGTTCAGAGGTTGTTAAATGCTTGTACATAGTAATTTTGGATTCATAAAGATACAAAATATATAAAAATTAAAAAATTAAAAAATCTGGCTCCTTAAAGAGCTTATACTCGATCCCACCTAGACCCGGAACCTACGATAGCCACTGATAATCTAGAACAGTTACTCAGAAAGAAGACCATTGTAGAAGGTTCAAGGAGTCATAGTCCCCTTCACAGGTCCCCTTCTCTTCCAGAGGAACTTGTTTCCCTTCAATACCTTGACTTCGACACAATCTTTGAACAAAGCCTATTTAGAATGAAATCTGATAGCTTTGTGACTGAAACCATTTTAGATCCAGCCATCCTACAACCCTGGACCCCTGAAGTACTATCTCCCACTACAAAACCTCAAACCGCTCACTCTATGCCAGCTAGCCCCTCATCCTCCTCATTTCCTACCACCGCCTCACCTATCATTCAGGTTGTTGTCCCACCCCCTCCACCTATCATGGCAACCAGATATGCTCCCTTGGTGTTGGTTGCACTGTTACATGACATGTCCCAGGAATATCAAATGACACTTCCAAAGTTCGATGGTACAGGTCCCTTGAACGCACAGCGACACGTTGATAAAATGAATGACTATTTTGACTTACAGGAAGTGGATGAAGCAGACGTTCAAATGAGACTTTTTGCACAGAGTCTAACTGGGGACATTAATAAATGGTACAAAGGCTTACGTGTTTCTTCATTGGTCAACCTTACAGTGTTTCAAAGAATTTTTCTGGACAGATGGGAGGTAAAGAAAAATCCTCTCCAGATTTTGTCAAAATACAAAAACATCAGAAGGAATCAAGGAGAGACAGTACAAGACTACTGCACCCACTTCAACAATCTATACAATGCGACTCCAGCTGATATTAAACCCCCACAAGGTTTGGCACTGATAAAATTTCCTAACCGTTTCGAAGCTGATATGTCATATCAATTAAGGGAAATAAACTCCACCACCCTGGAGGACATGCAGAAAAGCGCGATAAGTGTAGAGGCCAACCTGTTGGCTAAAAGAGCACGATGGAGGATGGAGAGGAGAGTCATGATTAAAGAGGAAACTTCCACATCTTCTTCTGATGCCAAACTAGATTCCTTATCTAGAGCAATGGATAGGATGATGGAGAGACTTACTGTAACCGAAATAAATCCTCCTAGAGAAAACCAACCTACTCCACAAATTCGGAATCCTAACTTCAGAAGAAATCCTCCCCAAATCAGGCAGAGAGATCCCAGGGATCAAAGAGAACAGAGGGGTCCTGATCAACAGATCAGACCATCCCTACAGGAAAATTATTCCGACAAGGGTGAGGAGGTAATTGAAGAATTAGAAGACACACACATAAACCTCATGGGCATTCACGATAACAAAGCCATTTTCCTTACTCAAGAAGAGAAAGAACTTTTCCTTCTTTCTCAAACAAAGGTGAGTGAGGAAGCCGAAGAGACCGAATAGCAGGCATTTGAAAATTCCATTCTGGAGGTACACAGGCAGTACAATCTATGAAGTAAAAAGACAGATGAAAATTCCCCAAAAAAGGTAACCGAAACGAAGAAAACAGTTGAAACCAAGAAAGCCCCTGAGCCTTCTACCAAGAAGATCTCTGAGAAAGGTAATGTTGAAGCTCCAGCAAAAAGAAACCCTAATATTTTACAAAGATCAACGCAGACTGATATTTCATCAACCAACCGACCAAGTACTTCTGCCCAGAAGACTTTGGTGGACAAATCAGAATTGGTGAGCCAAAGCAGAGCATCTACCCCTTTCAGCCTCGAAGGGGAATTAGCCAAAGTGAAAATTCCCATTCCCCTTTCTGAGTTGATGAGTAAGAACGATTACCGATCGCAGGTGATCAAAGCACTGAGCATTGAACCTAATATAGGCACGAAGGCCTTAACCGTTGGATCGGTGAATCATTCGGACATGGTAAATCTCACTAATGATCAACCTGAACTCATGTTTGGCCCTGAAGTTGATGGTTAGACTGACAATGGTGTTGTTGCTCCTTTTTACATCAGCCTTAATGTACACGACCTGATTCTGCATAATGCTATGTTAGATTCGGGTGCATCCCCTAACCTGATGCCTAAAGCAGTGATGGAAAAACTAGGACTCGAGGTCACCAGACCTTACAAGGACTTACACTCTTTTGACTCCAACAAAGTCAAATGTATCAGATTGATCAAGGACTTATGTATCACTCTAGTTCAGATTCCAGCAAAAAGCATGGTTATGGATGTCGTGGTCACGGACATCCGCCCGAAATATGGTATGTTGTTGTCTAGGTCTTGGGGGGCCAAGTTGAAAGGTACTTTGCAGTTGGATATGGCGTATGCCACCATCCCAGTATTCGGGCAATAGAGAATACTGTACAGAGAGACACTGATGAAATACATGGTCAGCAGCCAGGAAAAGCCCCATAACTATCCTCTATACTCTACACACTCTGATCTAGATTCCTTCATCCTATATAACGACAGTGATACAGGAGAACAAATCACTCAGCTGGAAGAAGATACATTTGATCCAAACGAAGGCCAAGAAATCACTGAGGGAAGAGGGAAGAAGCTTGCAATAAGTGAAGAATTGTCTGCAGATTTC
Source organism: Picea mariana (assembly GCA_032191745.1). NCBI lineage: Eukaryota > Viridiplantae > Streptophyta > Pinopsida > Pinales > Pinaceae > Picea > Picea mariana. The sequence goes on from JASDQU010105831.1 coordinate 15,406, forward strand.
TGGAGCATGGACTTCAAGGGAGATATAAGCAAAGAAGGAGCTGGAGCAGGAGTTTGGTTGCACAATCACAAATCCAGGTATTCGAACAACCATTCTTACAAACTAAATTTTCAATGCACTAACAACATAGCAGAGTACAAAGCTTTGATGCTCGGTCTGAAACTACTAAAGAAGGTTGGTGCCAAACAAATCATGGTAAGAGGAGATTCTGAATTAATTATCAAACAAATTAAAGGTGAGTATGCATCAAAACATCCCAGGCTTAGAGCTTATAGAAATGTTATTTTGGATGTCCTTAAATGTTTCACTGAAGTTGATTTGTAGGTGATGCCTAGGGGACAGAATATTTTAGCAGATGGGTTAGCTACGTCAGCAGCTACATGCAAAATACCCTTTTGTTCCACTCGCCCATGCATGGTGGAGGTGAAGTGAAGACCGACTGTCCCGGACAACATCAGATACTGACAGGTATTTGGTAATGATGACCAAATTGAAGATTTTATACAATGTAAAAATGATTTCGAGTGTACAAACATAGACTTAGAAAATGATGATGAAAATGTGAATAAATCCAATTTTGGAAATGACAGTGTAAATAAAGTAGATTCAGAAGAGTTAGGTGAAGATGAGATAGAATATGATGTTTTACATTTAAAGAGTAGTGTCTTACCGAGGGGTTTAGTTCCGTTAGAATACTTATTTGATTTCAATGATGTAGCTAAAAAACCTAAAATTGAAGCCAGTGGGAAAGAGGTTGAAGACGTTAACATAGGGACAAAAGAGAAACCTGGGATAGTAAAACTATCTAAATCCTTACCTCCTGAGAAGAAACTCGAATACATTGAACTTTTTAAGGAATATGTGGACGTGTTTGCTTGGGGATATGAAGATTTAAAATCTTATGACACAAGCATCATACAACATAGGGTCCCAATAAAAGAAGATCAAAAACCTTTCAGACAGAAACTTAGGAGAATCAATCCCAAGTTACTTCCCCTGATAGAAAAGGAAATCAAAAATATGTATGATGCTAAAATCATAGTTCCCTTACAATTTTCCAAATGGGTTTCAAACCTGGTCCCAACCCGAAAGAAATCTGGGGAAATCAGGCTTTGCATTGATTTTTGAAACCTGATCAAGGTTTCCCTAAAAGACAACTACCCATTGCCAAAAATGGACCACATATTACAAAAGGTAGTTGGATCCATCCGAATCTCCTTACTGGATGGTTTCTTAGGCTATAACCAGGTTCTCGTTCACCTAGATAACCAAGAGAAAACAGCCTTCACAACACCTTGGGGTACCTTCATGTACGTGAAAATGCCTTTCGGGTTGATGAACACTGGGGCCACTTTCCAAAGAGCAATGGACATCGCTTTTGTGGAAGAACTTGGCAAATTTATTGTCATTTATTTGGACGACGTAACTATTTATTCCCAATCTGATGATGAGCAC
>JASDQU010105831.1:20490-42479 GCA_032191745.1 Picea mariana
AATGGACAGGGTTCGAGACCCTCTATTCTATTAGCTAGTCACCCTTCCTTCTTCTAACAATAAAAAAACTCCAAGCATCACTGGACCAAAACAATTATAACCAATTTCTTCCCACTGTATAATTTATTTCCTTTTATTTGCAAAGCTCTTTTCATATGATGGACCATCGATGAAAACATTCCATTAATTAAAATAGACCACATCAAGCGCGCAATGGAGTGTAACATAAGCCAACAAATTTCCAACATACAAGGCTGGTATATACTTTCAGTATTTTTTATGTGATAGGATGGGTTGGAAACCAAGGCGTTCCCTTTTTTATTCATTATACGACTTTCAAAAATGATCAAGACTCCTGTAGGTAGTCAGCTAATGAACCAAGGAGTTATGCAAGTCACGAATCTTTTTAATGTCGGGTTAACACATAACCAATTCAAAATACAAGTTCAAGTTCACAACATCCACGACAAAGGAGAATGGGGTCTGAACAGCCGGGTGAGTGAGACAACTTTGCAGGTGGGGTTTGTAAAATGAAACTAAAATCTCCAACAATTTTACAACAAGGTTTGACACAGTCGCTTCCAAGGTGGCCGCCAGGTGAGAACCCGACTTTGCATACATTCAAACTGTGAAATGGAAACTTGACAGGGAAACAACTTCTCATGAGTAGAGCGGGAGGTAAAAATACTACATTAAAGGAACCCAAAACCGACCATCTCATTTTTTTACCATAAAAAACCCTCCAAGATTCTATCATGGGATGTGGGTGATAACAAACAAAAATTGCCATAACTCTATCAATAGAAAGGAGAAATAACAACCAGCCATCCACCCTGGGTGCAACGATAACTGAATAACTTCAACATGAAGGAGCATTAAAACAAATTCCAACTTGCAACATTTGAAATGCCAACCAGTTTCATTTGCACAGACAGCGTACACATTCAACCACCGTATCTTTCAGAAAGAAAGCACTCTGCATATGAATTCTAAGAGATAGAATAGAGATTATCTAGCGCAAGGATAGAATGATGAATGGAAGGGCGAGAGTCACCATACCTATGATTAAAGCACCGAAAAGACCCAAATACCACCACTATTTTCACAACGGTCGAGCAAAACGAAGGCAAACTAACCAGAGCAACCAAAATGTGCGACAAGGTGAGGGTGGTGAGCTCGAGGTGGGGTAAGAATGGCGTGCAGTAAATGAATATCTCTTATCCAACCTATCATTAATTACCATCAACCATAGCTAGGGTGGAGTTCATCCAAACTTCATCATTTGCATTAATCAAATTTAATTCAAATCCAACATGTCACTCCTACTTTTCCAAATTGAAACGAAAACCCTTTTATCCATAGTTTTATACCAGCACCATAATATAATATATCCCATATTTCTAAAAATTTCCAATTAGAAAGGATCAATTGAACTCAAAACAATTTCATAAACCACAACTATTGTCCACCACAGATAACCAATACCATAACACAATATTCCATGAATGCAATATTTCATAACCAATGTGTGTGTGAGTTGAAGCTCAAATTTAAATCGTAGATGTGTAACAGTCATAACCAAAGTTCTTGTCACTTCAAAACTTGCCTTTGACTTTTAAATTTCCATCCCTTATCATCATTGATTTCCTCAGAAAACTCATTTGTATTCCTGTGTTTCTTTCAAACTGTAAAATGATTCGTAAAGTTGTCATGTGTGCAATTGAGAGAAGAGAAAGGGAAGTGTTTCTTTTCACCATGATTTAAACAAGGGGGTCCCACATATTTAGTATATTATTATGTTTGTGTATATAAATAATAAGGCATTGCAATGCATTTGCAGGAAGGGGTATTATGTTGTGCTTCTAGGCGTCAACAGCAACCATAGTGTGTGCCTTGAAGAAGTGGAGACACTACCTCATGGGGGAAAAGTTTGAGCTAAGGACAAACCATAATGGTCTAAAATATTTTTTTGATCAACCAAATCTAAATGCCAGGCAAAGTAGATGGTTGGAATTTCTCAGTGAATATGACTTTGATATAAATCATATCAAAGGGAAAGAGAACAAGGTGGTTGATGCACTCAGCAGAAGAGTGCATGAGTTGCATGTAATAGCCATTAGCATGTACCAATCTTCTTTGAAAGACGGAATCTTGGAGGCTGCAAAATCATATTTGCAATACAAGGAATTAGTGGCAAAATTGGTGAAAGGTATTTGGCAACAGAAAATTGAGGACTACAAGCTGAGAATTGATGAAATTCTCATGTACAAAAATAGAATTTATGTACCCAATTCTCAAGAATTGAAAAATCTGATATTGAGAGAAATGCATAATGTACCTTATGTTGGACACACAGGGTATCAGAAAACAATTGCAGTTGGAAAGAGCCAATATTATTTTCCAGACATGAAGAAAGAGGTTGTTGAGTACATTGCCAAATGTTTTGAGTGTCAAAAGGTAAAGTCTGAGCATAGACACCCAGATGGGTTGTCGCAGCCATTACCAATCCCTGAATGGAAATGGGAAGTAGTAACAATGGATTTCATCACCAAGCTTCCCAGAACAAGCAAGAAGCATGATTATATCATGGTAGTGGTGGACAAGCTTACCAAAGATGCCCATTTCATTCCAATGAAGCTCACTCACAAGGAAACTAACGTTGTTGATATATATATGAGGGAAATTGATCGATTGCATGGTATACCCAAGAGAATTGTGTTTGACAGAGATCCAAAATTCACATCAAATTTCTGGAAAGGATTATTTAAAGGATTTGGAACAAATTTGAATTTTAGCACAGCTTATCATCCAGAATATGATGGGAAAAAAAAGGGTGAATCAAGTGATTGAGGATATGTTGAATATGTATGTGATGGATAAACCATCAAAATGGGAAGACTATCTACGCTTGGTAGAGTTTGATTACAACAATGGGTACCAATCATCTCTGAAGATGAGCCCATTTGAGGCACTTTATGGTAGAAAGTGAAACACACTTGTAAGTTGGGACAACCCAACAGATAGACCAGTGTTGGGACATATTTTCTTAGGGAAATGGAAGAGAATATGACAAAAATAAAATAGGATTTAAAGGTTTCTCAAGATAGGTAGAAAAGCTATGTTGATAAGGGAAGAAACCATAGAGAATTTAAAGTGGGTGATCATGTATTCTTGAAAGTGAAGGCCAACAGAAGTTCCCTGAAGTTGGGAAATTGTTCAAAGTTGGCAGCTCGTTATTGTGGGTAGTTTGAAATCCTAGAGAGGATTGGGCCTATAGAATATATGATTTCATTACCTGCATCAATGTCTATTCATAATGTATTCCATGTATCATTTCTCAAAAAGTATGTACCTGATGTTAATCATGCTATTGATTGGAATGTGAATTAGGTGGAGCAAGAAGGTGCTTTTCAAGTGCATCTGGTGTGCATACTAGACCGGAAGATCAAGTAGATTTGGAATCGATCCATAGAGATAGTAAAGGTCCAATGGACCTGGTACGGTCCAGAGGATGAAACTTGGAAGCACAAATATGCTATGCGGGAAGAATACTCGCATCTTTTTGAAGATTTTTAAAAATTTTGATGATAAATGTATATATGTATTGCACTGAGGACGGTGCAAAAATAAGGGGAGGGGATTGTAATATCCCAAGACCGAGCCCCAATTGAATTGTAAATATGTTTTATAGGTTGGTGAGCCAAGTGATTATAGGCTAGGAGGCTGATGTAATGATTAGGCCAGAGAGCCTAGATGCTAAAGGCTAGTGAGCCTAATTTTTTATATGTAAACACTCATATCATTAACATAATACATTGTTGTGTGTAGACCAACCACGATAAAAGAGTATGGGGGACTAAACTCCACTAGGAAGGGAAAGGGATGGATAAGAGCCTAGAAATGGGGCTAAGCTAGAGGGCTTGTCTCCAAGGGAATAATATAATATTATTCCAAAATACTAAGGCAAGGATAAATCTCATATTATCCTAAGTTCTTACCGGAAGTGGAATGATCTGCAAGTGGAGAGGAACAAATTCCTAGGGGGGCATGTGTCAATAAGGGTGCATTCAAATATATGTGGGGAAATTAGTATGTTTTCCCATCTTTCCCAATTGAGGTGCGCACTCACTCAGCATTCACGAGACCGACCATTCCCCCAATCACCTGGGAATTTTTCACAATTTCATGAGTCTACCATCGTTTCACACTGAGACCTCCATGGTTCGACCTCTACAACTAAGAAGCTGTACACATTACCTCCCTGTCCAAGGTAGCATACTCGTATTGTACTCGAGCCAGTACTGTACCATACCTGAGCCAGTATTGTTCCTTAACTGATTCCTGTTGCTGCCATCCTCTGTTCCATACTCATTTTTTGTTGTTTCTTTCACCTGAGCCTGTATATGGTTGACTAGAGAGATCAATTGAAGAAGCGGGTTGTCAATCCCATGGCACTGAAGAGGCAGGTTGTCAGGCCTGGGATAAAGTCTCTCTAGGTGAGAGAGTTTGTTGGGAAATTGATTTCCTGAGGGAGCACAACTGCAGCTATAGTTCTCTGAGAATTCATGTTTTCCTTTTTGTTGAAGCCCTGGAAGGGAAGTGGGGTATTTGAAGGACTATTAAGAATAGAAGGGGAACACTTCCCGAGGTTGGATAGGCATGTGGGGAATGAGAGGTTGTACAATGTTAGTTTGAGTAGGCTCTTGGAAACAAGATCCTTCTTGTTCTGTGATTTGTCTTAGCCTAGCCTAGGAATCCCTTTATCTAGGTGGAGTTTAGTCCCAGCTAGGGGGTGACCCACTGTTGAGAGTGATGAGCAGGGTGGTCTAAGGCTGGGAGGATCATGGAAGGTATGCACATAGTTGGTGGACTTCTCTAAAAGATAAGTATCAATTGTGTATCAATTTACATGTTGTGTATTTATACATATGTTATATTTATGTGTATTTCATGTGTATGATGTATGTATATGTTTGTTGTTATTTCCGCATGAATCGGTATATTGGCAGAATGCATTTGTTTGTTTAAAGTTATATATATATATGGCATTGTTGTTTTTATGGAGTTGGCATGGCCAGCCTGGAAGGTCAGTTATATTATAGTGTATTAAGTTCTGCAGGATTTTAAGTGTGGAATAGCCCAGCAAGTCTAATCTTGGGTGTGTTACAGTCGTTGTCATCGACAAAGGAAGAATTGAACTCACAAACGTAATCTTCAAAAATGTACTACATGTTCCCAAACTTTTTGTCAATATTCTCTCCATGTATCAGATGACAAACTTTGACACCGGAAAGAGAGCCATATTCACACTTAATGTAGTGGATATCTATGACATGAAAACCAATTCCAGGGTTTCTAACGGTGAGGTAAATCATCAATCTAGACTCTACACATTTTCTAAATTTATTGAACCAGATTCTGCATTACTGCTTACCTATGTTGATGAAAGCAGTAGGATATGGCATGAAAGGTTTGGGAATTTAAATTTCAGATATATGCAACATATTATCAATCAGGGAATGGTTGATGGTATACCTAACGTCCACTTCTCCAAATGAATTTTTGAGGGATGTGTTCTTGGAAAACACCCTCAAACGAAATTTGACAAAGGAAAGACTCAGAAGGCTTCCTTTCCTTTAGATATGATCCATAGTGACCTCATGGGACCTTTTTTGCATCCATCAATCAGTAAAGCAAGGTACGTGCTTATTTTTGTTGGTGATTTCTCACGCTTCACATGGATTTTTTTTCTCAAGAAAAAATCAGAGGTCTTTCAACACCTCAAATATTTCAAATCCCTTGTTAAGACATAGTCAAGAAAGAAAATAAAATTCCTCCAAACAGATAACAGGGGAGAGTATGTCAACCATGAGATACATAATCTTTGACATGAGGCATGGATTCAATTGCAGCACACAGTTCACTATACTCCAAAGCAAAAAGGAGTTGTTGAGCGGAAAAATAGATCTCTAAAAGAGATTGCATCTTGCATGCTACATGCAAAGTCACTTCCACAGAGATTATGGGATGAAGCACTTAATTGTGCAACCTACATCCAAAACAAATCTCCCATATATCTCTCAAGGATAATAACCCCCTATGAGGCTTAGAGCGGCCTCAAATTGAAAGCAACCCACTTATGTATTTTCAGTTCATGTGCATGGGCTAGGATTCCCTCTGAGAAGAGGAAGGCACTTGATCCACATAGCACAGAGTGTATCTTTGTTGGATATCTCAACGGTGTGAAGAGATACAGACTCATTGATCTTTCCTCAGACTGGCTCATCATTGAGCAAACTATCCAATTCGAGTAAAGTGTCTCACATGTACCTCAGTAGTCGCATGCAGACACTTGTGTCCTTCCGCCTATCAGAGATGATGAGCATGCACATACCAACTCTTCTTCAGGTGAGAGTTATGATTCATAAGATTCAGATTATTGAGACATAGATTCGGTACAGTTAGATGTAGAGTCAGTGCATGTAGATGCAGATGCAGAGCCAGAGCAGAGGCCCAAGTGGGACAAGACTACTCTTCAGGATGCAGAAGATCTTGTTGGGGATACAACTAATACTAGAAGGACTCAATCTGATTTCGAGGAGCCTCCTCTTGCAGTCACTCCCATTGAACCGATACCACCCAGGCATCTTTTCCTCGTTCATTATTCTGATCCACAATCCTATGGTGAGGTTTCTGGAAATCCATTTTGGGAATATTTCATGCAGGAGGAGTACAAATCCCTCCTCAAGAACCAGACTTTGGATCTGGTTCCCCTTCCTTCAGGAAGGAAACTTGTCAGGTGAAGATGGGTCTACAGGACCAAGACCGCAGCGGATGGATAGGTTAGCATATACAAAGCCAGGCTAGTTTCCAAAGGCTTTCATCAAGTGCATAGCATTGACTATGATGAGACCTTCTCTCCAGTAGAGAATATGGATTCCATACATTTGGCACTTACAATTGCAGCAGCCAAGAGATGGGAATTCCATCAGATGGACATGAAGGATGCATTTCTTCATGATGATCTCTCTGAGGAGATTTATATGGAGCAGCCCCAAGGATTTATGCATGATTCATCTTTGGTCTCTCAATTGAAGAAGTCTCTTCATGGCCTTAAGTGAGCCCCGAGGGCATGGTATTCCAATATGGACTCCTACCTATTGTCACAAAACTTTGTAAATTGTAAGTCAGAACTGAATTTTTGCATGCTCAGGACGATTGATTCACTTCTACTCCTAGTTATGTGTGTTGATGATTTATTGATCACTAATTGTTCAAACTCAATGATTGTTGTAGTCAATAGGATTCTACATGATAGGTTCTTTCTGATGGACATGGGTTCACTACATTTCTTCCTTGGACTCAGGATCATTCAGGATGCATCAGGCATCAAATTGTCTCAGGCCAAGTATGCATGAGATCTCCTTGAGATATTTCGCATGACAGAATACAATTCTTCCCTGACTCCTTTCCTATCAGAAGTTATACTTGAGTATTGTTGGCACAGGGGTAGGCCCAGGGTTCAACGCTCAAGAGTGCACCAACAAAACCCTAACTATCGTCCCTTTCGGCAACACCTGTGAAGAAGATGAAGTCTCACCTGAGGTAGAGGCAGGGGTGGTTGCAGGACTCAAATGTATACAACCTTATTTGGGACACAGATATGTGATTACAACACCTTTATAGAGAACTTATCATTTACAGTTCATCAGTATTTAATCAATATCTACTCCGCAGTAAAAAACCTAATCACAGAGCATCACAGTATTCACACAGATCTGATATATTCAAGAATTAAGCACATCAACATAGATTAGATCTAGCATTCATTCACATTATTCATCACTAAGCTATCATATTAGATTCTTCTAAGCATATAATAGTGCACTAAGCATTTAATCACATAAGCAAGAGAACAACCATAAATCACAAAGAAACCACAACACAGGATATACGTGGTTCACCCCCATCCTGGGGCTACATTTACCAACTCTTCTTCTTCTTTATTATCTTTTGTCAATATTCTACATGCACAGAGCCACAAGATCCTACTCCGCATAGGACAGGAGATCTATGTGCACCTCTCCAGATTCTCCTTCCCTGAGCTAGGTTACATCACAAAGCTTCTACTTAATATCTTACAGTCACTTGCACTTAGCCTTGCAAGTCTCACATGGCATGCACAGAGAATATACAACTATCACTTGCACTTATCACTTAGCAAGGTACCAAAAGACCTTCTCCTTTCTTACCTCACCTATACTTCTATTTATACATTGAAAAAAGGGCCTAAACATGGGTAAACCCATGGGCCGACATTCCCATACCCATTACATTGCCCCAAACCCAAAAATCCCAAAAAAGGGGTCGATATCCTGCGATCTCTGCTTCAACTTGCGCTCCACCTTTGACAGCCTGTCGAAGTCGCAAAAGTAGGTCAAACATGACCAAGGATCCTCAAAACTTGGTCAAGGGCCAACAGGCCCCCAATACTCACCTGTGACACGTCCCAAGTCACTCTGATCTGGGTAGCTCTACCTCAAAATCCCTAAGATTGGCTCGAGCTACTTCAACTTGTTGTTGTGCCAAGGCATCCTGCTCGGCGAACTCTTGGATAACTACTTTGTTGACAAGTCCCTCCAAACTTTGTTCAACTACAATGATGACTTGCTCCAGTTCTGATCCTTAGCCTTCAATCTCCACAAATAGTTGGCAAGCCTCGTTCTGTATTGGTTGGAGCCTCTGAGTCACTTCCATGAATTTTTTATGAATGGTGTGGACCTGTTGTTGAGTAGTGCGTTGTTCCTAGTATCACTTCATCCTTTCAAATGCAGATAGGGGCTTCAACTGTGCCTATACTATTTATGCTTACTACTTTTCCTCCTAGAGATGTGACTCTAGTGCCTTCAATTCATGATCCTCAGTGAGTCACTCATAAGTCTGGGCACTGCGATCACTTAGTTATTTACATTCCATGGTGAGGGTCTTGATTCTCTCAACTGTGCTTCAAGCAGTTTCTTCTCTTTGATCTTGAACATCCTATGGAGTTTTGGGCACTGCTTGTAGCTTCATATCTGTGATTCTCTGTTGAAGCTGTCGGATAGCTTCTGCAAGCTACACTACTTGATGCTCTACTGGTTCTTCCTCTTTTTTCTCTAATCCTGTCACAGAGTGAATTTCTCTGTTGACTGAGTTTTATTGGTGCAACAGTCGATAGAGTAAGTAGACATGATGTGGTTTTGTCTATTGCAGTGCAGTCCCAATAGTCTGATGGCGAGCTTTCAGGCCATAATTTTTGTTCTAACCATTCAGGGCATCGGGCTAACGGTTATAATGCTTTCAAAGGCTATATTGCTTCATTGTGGTGAAGTGTCAGGTTGTGTTGTTCTAGTATCCCGGTGAAGTTCTATTTGTGTAAACCTTCCTTCCGCGAAGTCCCTTATGGAACCTTCTACAAATTTTCTATCTTTGCTCTCTTCTTACTGAGATTTCTAGCCTTCTTCCCTGTAATATTTATCTTGGTATTCCTCTTTCCATTCTGATTCTTATCTCCTTTTAGCATAGTAACTTCACGTTGTTGATGGTCTTTCATAGGGTTAGAGAGCAATACTTCTTCTCTGTCTGGGGTAGGTGCTCCACTCTTCGATGAGTCATCTTGTGTTCTTTCAACTTCGACATCCAAGTGGTTGGATTTAAATAGCTTCGATTTGTTCTCCTATTCTTCAATCAAGTGTGCTATCCTCTTTGTCATGAAGTCTCTTAGTTCTTGCTTCTTTTGTTCTAAGACTTCCTCTTCTTTTCTTCTGGCCTGATCTTTCTCAATCCAAGTTTTTCCTAGTAATATAGAAAATGGCGCGTTTTTCTCAACGAATTTAACAATCTCAAAATCTTCTTTGTCGAAGTTCCATGATCATTCATAGATATCTGGGTGAGTCTTCCACATAGGGTTATCAGCTTTCCTCTAAATAATCATATACCTCCTAATGAAGGAATCATAGCAGGCTTTCCTAAAATTTCCCAAGTTCTTTCTGTCATGATATTCACATGTGTTTCTTCGTCCAAAACACAATCAATGTCGAAGTCTCCTATTCTTGTTTCTATGCACTCTTTTTATTTGAAACTCTCTGATAAGTTGATATTTTTGTGATCATTCAGGGTTTCTTTCATTTGTAGCAATACATTCTCTAATTCTTTCTGGGGTTCTGTCATGGTCTTGGTTTCTTGACCTTTCTCAGGGTTTTCTTGTCTCATATTCATTCTTCCAACCTTAGCAATCATTCTAGGGAAATCCAAAACTTCATGATCCATATCTTTACAACAAAGACAACGAGGTCTTCTACTAGGGCATTCCTTAGAAATATGTCCTAGTCTTCTGCAACTATAGCAAAGAGTTAATCCTCTCTTTCTTTTGAAAGATCCCCAACCTTTCATGTACTGTGCACTAGGGTCATAGTAACTAACCTGGAAAAAACAAATTCTAGGTTCCTGCATCCATTTGTTAGTCCAAACATTCTTTTGATGCATAGGAATAAAATATCTTTCATTATTTATATTAGATATACCCATATCAAACCTTCTTTCATATAGTTGTGCCCTATTTTTCAAGCTAGGACAAAATTTATCAAACATACCTAGATCCACACTTTTGAAACAAGAATTTCCACTTATCTTACCTTTTCAATCAAAACTTTTCACTATTTTTTACCTTTATCAGAGCTCAAAGCTTTAATATCTTACCTCTTTTCTTCAAATCTGACTTTTCTTCTTAACACAGAGCTTCACAAGTCAAGTAGAATATTGTGCACTAAAGCAACATATCTATGCACAGAGCTTCTCTGTTTCTTTACTTCAGTTCCCAGCAATCATAGTTTCAGGTCCTGACAATGGAACCACTTGTTGGCACAGGGGTATACCCAAGATTCAACACTCAAGAGCGCACCAACAAAACCCTAACTATCATCCCTTTCGGCAACACCTGTGAAGAAGATGAAGTCTCACCCGAGGTAGAGGTAGGGGTGGTTGCAAGACTCAGATGTCTGCAACCTTAGTTGGGACACAGATATTTGATTACAACACCTTTATAGAGCACTTAGCAGTTACAGTTCATCAGTATTTAATCAATATCTACTCCGCAGTAAAAAATCTAATCACATAGCATCGCAGTATTCACACAGATCCGATATATTCAAGCACTAAGCACATCAACATAGATTAGATCTAGCATTCATTCACATCATTCAGCACTAAGCTATCATATTAGATTCTTCTAATCATGTAACAGTGCACTAAGCATTTAATCACATAAACAAGAGAACAACCATAAAGCACAAAGAAACCACAACACAGGATATACATGGTCCACCCCCAGCCTGGGGCTACATCCATCAACTCTTCTTCTTCTTTATTATCTTATGCCAATATTCTACATGCATAGAGCCACGAGATCCTACTCTGCATAGGACAAGAGATCTTCACACACCTCGATAAATACTCCTTCCCTAAGCTAGTTTACAGCAAAAATATTCTACTCAATCTCTTACAGTCACTTGCACTTAGCCTTGCAAGTCTCACACAACATGCACAGATCATATACAACTATCACTTGCACTTAGCACTTAGCAAGGTACCAAAAGACCTTCTCCTTTCTTACCTCACCTAGACTTCTATTTATACATTGCAAAAAGGGCCTAAACATGGGTAAACCCATGGGCCAACATTCCCATACTCGTTACATAGCCCAAAACTCAAAAATCCCAAAAAAGGGGTTGAGATCCCACAATCTCCGCTTCTACTTGTGCGTTGTCTTCGACAGCCTATCGAAGTCCCAAAAGTAGGTCAAACATGACCAAGGATCCTCAAAACTTGGTCAAGGGACAACAAGGATGGTGTGGACACTCCACTAGTTGACAACACACTGTATAGACAGCTACTGGGGAGCTTGTTGTATCTCACACACTCCAGAACATACCTCTCCTATGTAGTTGGAGTAGTCTCCAGGTTCATGTAAGAGCCTCATGAGTTGCATTGGAAGGATGAAAAGTGTATCCTTCAATACATACAGGGAACCATCACCTTTGGGATTCATTATGTAGCAAACTCTACATTGGACCTCATCGAGTTCACTGATTCTGACTGGTCTAGCGATACCATTGATTTCAATTCCACATCTGGTTACTCACTCAGTCTTGGTTCTGGGCCTATTTGTTGGTCGAGCAAGAAGAAAGATGTTATTTCTCTATCTTCAACCAAGGAAGAGTACATAGGGGTAGTTAACATAAGCATTCAAGCTATGTGGCTAGAACATTTTCTCACTGAGTTTGGCATTCAGTTTCATCGTTCGATCGTCATCTAGTGTGAAAACCAGAGCACTCTGAAGATTTGCAGAGAGCCAATTCAGAGGTAGCGGATAAAGAACATCGAGATCCACATTCACTACATCTGGGACTTAGTACACAAGGGGATCATCGACCTGGATTTATGTCCTTCAACAAAATAGACTGCAGACATCTTCACCAAGACCTTTACTGAGTAGAAGTTTCATTCTCTACACAGTCATCTTGGAGTGAAGGACACAGTTTCCTAGAAACTGTTAGTTCTTATTTTTACATACATTGTACTTTGAGGGGGGGCTTTCCCATGATGTTTTCCCTCTTTTCTCATTTTTTTTAGTGTATCTTTTGTATTTGGGTACCTAACATGGCCTCGTTGTCGGGACCCATTCTTTATTTTCACCATAGTGATGTTTAGGGGGGGTGTTGGAGATACTTCACACACACCTGGTATTTATTTTTCCTAAGGTTTTCCTATATTTATTAGTCATTATTCAATCTCCTATAGTTTGGGTAGAATATCCCTCTAGGATAATATTATCTTCAGTTCACACTTCAGTTTGATCAGTTGAGTGGAGTCTATATGCCACATTGGGATTATCACCATGCAGCATTGGGATCATCACCAGCTAATGTGACTTGTTCTTGGGATCATCACCAGACTAGCACATTACTCATGATTCTATGATATCCTCCTAACTTCACCATGTTTCAGTCAGTTAACTGAAGACTAAGAGACTAGTTAACTCATATTAGGTGGCAGTTCACTCTTGTAATTGCCAGAGAGACTAGACTAGGTGGCAATTTACCCATGTAACTACTGGTGTGTGTCCATATCACTCTAGACCACAACTATGTTGCATTGGATTCTCCTCCAGTGTGCATTAGTTGATTTATAAAGAGTATATCATGTGTAAATTATCATTCATTCATTTGGTTAATGAGAATTCTTCCATTCTTTATCTCTTTCTTCTCTTTTCTCATATTTTCTCTGCAAATTGTGTATGTCATTTTCTAGCTAGATCTATTATGTGCAGGTTCAACACATTTTCAAAGAGAACAAGGTGGTTGATTCACTCAGCAGGAGGGTGTAGGAGATATATGCTACATCCATTAGCATGTATCAGAAATATTTTTGCGACATAATTTAGAAGTTGTCAAATCATATATGTGTTATGTGGACATAAAGGCGACTTTACAACAGGGTATGTCGCAATAGAAAGTTTAAGGTTATGAGATAAGAGAGGATGGGACCCTCATGTATATATGCAGAGTCTATGTGTCTAATAATCATAAGTTAAAGATATTGATACTGTCATAGTTGCATAAGGTTCCTTATGTGGGACATCTAGGTTATCGGAAGACAATGGTTGCAGTCAAGAAGAAATACTTTTGGCCTGGTATGAAATAGGATTTTTTTTATTTTATTGTTAGATGACTCAAATGTCAGAAGCTCAAGGATGAGAACAGACATCCAATTGGTTTGATATAGCCTTTTCCCATTCCTGAATGGAAGTGGGAAGTTGTGGCCATGGACTGCATAATAATTTTCCTAGAATGGCTAAGCAACATGATTCTATTATGGTGGTGGTGGACAAGCTTACGAAATTTGTCCATTTTATTCCAGTGAATTCAATGCACAAGGGATCCAACATTGTTGATATCTATATGCGATAAATTGATAAATTGCATGGTCTACATAAGACAATTGTGTCTGACAGAGATTCCAAGTTCACCTCAAACTTTTGGAAATGTCTATTCAAAGGATTTGGAACAAATATGAACATTGGCACAATATATCACCCGGAGTCAAATGGACAAAAAGAGAGGGTAATCGAGTGATTAAAGATATGCTCAGGATGTATGTGATGGATAAGCCATCAAAATGTGAAGACTACCTTCATTTGGGAGAGTTTGCTTACAACAATGGGTATCAATCATCTTTAAAGATGAGCCCATTGGAAGTGACTTATGGTATAAAGTGCAACAAGCCAGTGATTTGGTACAACCCAGCAGACCATATAGTAGTTGAGCCAAAATTTCTTCGAGAAATGGAGGATCATATGGTAAATATCAGGAAAAATCTAAATGCTTCCCAGGACAAGTAGAAATTTTTTGCAGATAAATGAAGAACCCACAGAGAGTTTAAAGTGGGTGATCACATGTTTTTGAAAGTGAATGCCAGGCATAGTTCCTCGAAGTTGGGAAAGTGTTCTAAATTAATAGAATGATACTGTGGGCCATTTGAAATCCTTGAAAGGACTGATCATGTTGCATATATTCTTGCATTTCCTACATCCTTGTGTATTCATAATGTTTTCCATGTGTCATTCCTTAAGAAGTATGTACCTTATGCTAATCATATTATTTATTGAATGTGATTCAAGTGGAGCCAGAAGGCCAGTTTCAAATGCTTCCGGTTTGCATATTGGATCAGAAAATCAAACAACTTTGGAAGTGATCCATGGAGTTGGTAAAGGTCCAATGGAGCTAGTACAGTCCTGAGGATGCTATGCGGGTATAGTATCTACATATTTTTGAAGATTTTTGAAATTTTGTATGTACATATGTATATGATGTGCTAAGGATAGTGCATAAATAAGGGGGAGGGGAATGTAATGTTCTTGATATGGACCCTTTGTAATTGTACATATAGGCTGGTGAGTCATTGGTACCAAGTGTAAATGTTGTTAGGAAATGAAAAACACTTCCACGCTAAACCTAGTAGAAGAGAGGAAGAAAGATTTAATCAAGAAAGTAAATGTCAAAGAAAACACACAGTACATGGAGATTTTACCCTAGAAAACCAAACCAAGAAAACCATCATTCCTTCATTGTTTTTCTCTCTTGTTGTATTATCCATTAATAATAAAAGGTTACAAGCGTAACCTTGGTCCACACCTAATACACAATCAACATCATACCTTCTTTCTTTCCACAAGAAAAACCTTGTAGCCAATTTGGCTTACATCTACATGACCAACAACCTCTACAATTATTGATTTGTGATTAGTCATTCATCATATTCTATAGTATTGCAACATGCCTTATTTATAGGCTTTACAGTAGGAAAAACCCTAAGTAAAAGGCACCCAAAAATGGTTACAAATCCATGCAGATCATTGGCTACAAATCCCACAAATCTCTAGATTTTGTTACAGTCGAATACCAAGTTGTATTACCAATCAACTACAAGTTGGCCTTCATTGTATATTCAGTTGGTTTCCACACACCCACCTGTCAACCTCTTTTTAGTTGACCTCTTCGACTTGTTGTCAATGTCTTTGACTTCAACTTTATCCAGTCGAACCACCTCGACCTTTGACTTATTTTCGATGTCTTTGACTTCCTCCTTATCTAGTCAAACCACCTCAACCTTCGACTTGTTGTCGATGTCTTCTACTTCATCCTTAACTGGTCAAACCACCTCTATCTTCAACTTATTGTCGATTCCTTCGACTTCGACCATCATTCGATCCACCTCAACTAGACTTTCATTGCAAAGAATATAACAACCCAACATTCTCCCACTTGTTGTTTTTTTTGCTGAAAATGGGAGACCTATGAACTATCGTTCATAGACACATGAAAGCAATGCCCATTGCCTCTCTACACCAATATAACTTCACAACACTCACAGACTTGGTCAAATATTATGCTATGTTTTCCAACATGTCTACTTTCTACAGCATCACCTTGTTTCTTTCCACCATGTCTCTCATGAAATGGTATTGTACATCAATGTTCTTAGTCTTAGAATGATAATTTGGGATCTTTGAGAGAAATATTGTGCTTTAACAAGCGCAACTTATCTTCATATCTCTCTTCTCAATCCCAATTCTTGAACACATCCTTTGTAATGATATTGCTTCTTTACTTCCATGAGTGGTTTCCATGTATTCATATTATGTTGTTGACAAGGCTACGACCACATGTCACTTACTCATCTAGTTGATTGCTCCACCAAACATTTTGAACACATATCCACTGATCGACCTTCGTTGATCCAGATCTCCATCCCAGTTAGCATTGACAAAGCCATGTACATTTAATTCACAATCACCTCTAGGTTTTCCTTGGTAGCATATAGAATAATATGTTGTGCCATACAAATACCTAAATACTCTCTTGACAGCATTCTGGTGCTCCTTCCCAGTTGTCGACATGTATCTAGTCGACACTCCCGCTGCATGAGAAATGTTGTGTCAAGTGCATACCATTGAATAAATTAGACTACCAATATAACTTGCATAGGGAATACATGCTATGTCTTCTATTTCCTTCTGTGTCAGTAGAGACTATTCAGCAATTAACCTTACTCCCATAGGAATTGGCAGATTCACAGGTTTGCAATCCTGCATGTTGAAATATTTCAATAGTGTTTCAATATACTTTGTATGGTTCAACGAGATATTCCTAGTTGCTCGATCTCTCTTGATATCCATTCCCAAAATGAAGTTCGATGCACTGAGATCCTTCATGTCAAACTTGGAGGATAGTTTCTTCTTCACCTCCTTTATTGCATTCATGTTGTTTCCAATCAACAACATGCCATTGACATTCAATGCTACATATTTTGGAATATATATAGTGGTCATCTTTGCTTCTCACAAACCCCAAACTAAGGAGGTATATGTCAGAATTTTGGTACCACATCCTTGGTGATTGCCTTAGACCATAAAGGGATATTTTTAGTTCACACACCAAATATTTCTTTCCCTTTACTACAAATCCTTCAAGTTGTTTCATGTAGATTTCTTCTTCCAGGTCCTCGTGTAGGAATGTTTTCTTTACATCCATTTGTTCTATTTCCATATCAAATGTTGTAGTCAGAGACATTAGTACTCTAATGGAATTTAATTTTTAAATAGGGGAAAAAATATCACCGAAGTCGACTCCTTCGACTTGGGAATATCCTTTTGCTACCAGTCAATCTTTGAATTTCTTGACTTGACCTATTGCGTTCATATTCTTCTTGAATACCCATTTTCTACCAATAGGTTTTCTTATACTAGGTAATTTTACTAAGTACCATGTCTCATTCTTGTGCAAGGAATCCATCTATTTTACCATTGCATCCTTCTAGAGTTTTCCCTCTACTAAGTCGATTGCATCCCCGAACGACTTGGGTGCATTGTCGGTGGAAGTTAACACGAATGTGGAACAGAAGTCGGGTGGACTGTACCTTTCGACTGGTTTTCTCATTTGTTTGGCACTCCTTACAACT
This sequence comes from Picea mariana, assembly GCA_032191745.1. Lineage (NCBI taxonomy): Eukaryota > Viridiplantae > Streptophyta > Pinopsida > Pinales > Pinaceae > Picea > Picea mariana. Next base: position 38,047 of record JASDQU010105831.1, read on the forward strand.
AGGGTTTATTGTTCCACCTCTTCTTATGATTCAATCAACTCATTTAAATCATCTTCTTTGTTCCTCAGTTCAAACCGCACCTTCTCTAGATTATTCTCGGTATGAACAATTTCCTCATGCTCAAAATTACTTCTTAATTCTCTAAAGACCACACCTCGACCATACATTATTTTCCTTGATGTAGGATCCCAAAGCGTATATTCTTTCATTCCTTTATGTCCAATGAAAATACACTTTACTGCCTTCGTGTCCAACGTGTTCCTCTTTTCCTTGGGAACATGCACAAATGCATCACATCCAAACACTTTGAGATGTGAAACTGAAGGATTCTTACTTGAACATACCTCATGTGGAGTTATGTCGAGTATCACTGATGAAGGATACATATTCAACAGATATTTTCCAGTGTCGACTACCTCCGCACAGAATTTTTGTGTGATCCCAACACCATTGAGTATGCTCCTTTCCTTGTCCATCAATGTTTTGTTCATTCTCTCAACAACTCCATTTTGTTGTGGGATATATGGTGTGGTATTTTGGCATTCTATGCCACACTACTTGTAAAACTAATAAAATTATTTTCGACAGAATTCACCACCATTGTCAGTTCTCGGCATCTTAATCTTATTATCTGTCTGGTTTTCTACAAGAGATTTAAACTCTTTGAATTAATCTAAAACCTCTAATTTCTTCCTCGGGAAATATATCCATGTGTTCCTGGAAAAATCATCTATGAAGGAGACATAATAAAAGGATCCACCAAGTCAAGGAACTGAAATAGGGCCAAACACATCACTATGAACCAACTCTAGAATCCCATTTGCCCTTGTCGCTCCAGATGGGAACCTCACCCAAATTTGTTTTCCATATATACAATGTTCAAAAAAATCGACTTCTAAATGACATTCAAGAAAATATTCGACCATACCTTTGTTATGCATATCTTGAATTCATTTTTCTCCAATGTGTCCCATCCTCTCGTGCCATAGCATGGTCGCGTCAATTTTACAATGAATTGTCGAGTTAGTTTGAATCAACTCAACCTGAGTCGAGTCGAGTCACTACTACATATTGAAAAATTTGCAACGAAAGTACTATTTCGTTGCAAAATTCAAGAGAAAAGGTTCAATTTTTCAATTTTGTTCTAAATCCAACCTGTATTTGTCACTCTCTCGACGGAATCAAACTTTCATTTTTTTTGCGACGATCATCAAGATAGTGGACTATTGTCTCTATTTCGACAAACATGTGTATTATTCGCAAGAGCGATGCTAACTATTGACTGTTACACTCTTTGATACTATCCATATTGATCGTTATACATTTTGACAAAGTCTAAATTGATATATTCAACGTTCGTCGCAAGAGGGACGATATGACTAAAATAATCTTCCATGGTTATTAACAGAGCAACAAAGAAATGATGTAAAAGAGGCCATTCAAAGAATTAAATTTCCCACAGGTTTTGATTCAAACACAAATAATATCTTAACGAAGAAAGGTGAATTTGGTGGGGTAAAAACACAGGATTGGCATACCTTCATTAAGGTAATAATTTTGGTATACATATTTTTATATATTGGCCTTATACATCTTTTATTTTTTTATTTTTTTTGTCTACTTTGGTCAAAAAAAATAACGATTCATTTTTTTGTTACAGTATGTTCTACCACTATCTCTCCCAAATGACTTTGACAACAACATCAAACAAGTTATATATGATCTTGGAAAATACACGAGGTAAGTAGTTGTGATTTATATGCAAAATGTTCTTCAAATTATTGTTGTACTTAATGACACGTTTTTTACTTGTAATGTAATATATTATATTATGTTATGTTGAAACATGTTATTTTCTTGTGTCATGATCTCATGTAGATGGTTTTCATTGAAAAAAATCCATGAAGATCATATAAAGTATTGGAAGAGATAAATTCCTCATCTAATGTGTGAAATGAAAAAGTATATACCTCCAACATTTTTCAATGCACAAGAACACGACCTCATACACCAAGTTGAGGAGATTGAAATTTGTGGACCTGTTCACACAAGGTCAATGTGGATGGTGGAGAGGCACTTGAAATCATTGAAGGTGTTGGTTAGACAAAGAGCACGTCCTGAGGTTTCTATGGTGGAGGGATATATGGTATATCAATCCATGGTGTATATTAGTCAGTATCTTCCTAAATTAACAGCACCAACCATGCATGCAGTGGATCGCATTTGGGATGTGAACTCCATCAAAAAATTTGAAGATCAGGAGTATGTTGGTGAAAGGTAGAATGAAAAAAATGAGAGGTAATATATTAATAATTGTGGAGATTTATATTAATAATACATATAAAGTTTAATTTTTTTTTATATGATCATACTCATTAATATATTAATATAATTTATTTCATAAATTATTAATATTTATAACCTACATATTGGACGTTATAACTAATATTTAATATTGGTGAATTATGATTTTTTGATTCAGTTGCTCAAGAGTGGGATGCACTACATTTATTCATTGCAAATAATCTTGACTGAATGAATGTATGGATTGAAAGATGTAAACAACATAATGGAGGTAGGCTATCATGGCAATGACTTTCTGAATTGGTTAGTGAAGCTCGTCGTAACGGAGATTCCAATGTTACACAAAGGGAAATTGATTTAGCATATGGTTTGAAAGATGGACAGGTAAGAAAATTCACCCATTTTATTCAGTTATTTTATATTATATTAATGTGACTACATGTGTACTATATTTTTCAGATACTTTCGAATTTATATAAATATATATGTTAATTTATTAATTGACAATGCATCTTTTACATATCTGGCATATTGCAGTTGAAACACCACAAGGCTATGTGGTGCAATGGTCGTAAATTTCGCATCAAACAATTGGATGAAACCATGAAAACTTATGATAGTGGGATAACTGTAGTATTCCATGTCATTAATGTTTCCTCTAGGAGTGACAGATATCCCCGAGAATCTAAAAATAGTACTATGGGTATTTAAACGATATACTTGAGTGTGAATTTAATTGCTTCAAATTAGTTATGTTCAATGTCAAATGGTATAGGTTACGAATGCATGAACGTAGTGAGGAAAGAATTGTTATTCAACATGCCAATGGATTTCCAATGATTAAAACAATGGTGTTTGAAAGAGGACATGATTGCTATTTTTTTCCAAGCCAATGTGAACAGGTATTTTACTCAAATGTTCCAGGTGAGAGGGATTGGTCATTTGTTGTTAGATATGATCCAAGAGGAAGGCCAATTAAGTATACTCATTTACAGAAAGAAGATGATATTGAAGATCAATAAGATGATTTGACAGATCAAACAAAACCAGAATATCATGCAAGGTCGACAGATGAAGAAGACGAAGAAGATCATGATCTGAGCATAGGAGACAATATTGAAATTCTTGATGATGATGTCAACGAAAATATGTTCTAAAATGACATTGATGATGATGATGATATCTTCAATCCTTTCAACATCGTTTCTAAATTGAATGATGATACAGATCTCGACTTCGATGAAGAATATCAATATACAGAATAAGGATGAGTACACAAATGTTGAGGTTGGATTAGGTACGTGACTATATAATATTTTAATTTGTATGAATTATTCTCTTAAAATAATTTACTTATAATGTTAGCTCTTGATTCGCTATAATTATGAAGATACATTATGTGGAAGATAGGGTTTGTGACCAGTCCTGAAGCTAGTAAATAAACAGGTGTTCCGGGTAAAACAGTCATAACTTCTTCATCGAGAATCCAAATGAAGTGGGACAAATTTCATTGGAAAGAGTACGGACTATAGTTTCTTGTGTGTGAGTTTCAGAATCAGATGTTAATTATTGAGCGCGGGGAATTCTATGCAAGTTCACTCTCCTGAATAGACCAGGATTGAATAAAGTCTACCATTCTTTCTATAACCTCTTTTTGGGGAGGATTCAAAGAGTGAAAATTGGAGGAGTTTCAGAGAATACATTAAGTAATATTATCTACAGGATCAGAGTACTCCAATGATTTAAGAATTTCATAAATTGAAGAAGTCTCAGAAAGCATTATCAGGTTATATGTAATGATTGGTTGATGGTGATGATTTAATGTAAAGTTTTATTATCTCTCATATATTCTTAGGTGGAAGGAAGGGGAAAGGATGGAGAGTTCAACTCTCTCTTGACATTGGAGGATTGTATCTTCCTCTTAGAGGTTTATCCCTCCCTTTACATTTGGAAGTTGTAGATACCTTTGGAAGTCATTACTTCCCTTGAACAATAACTATTGATTATTTCTCATATATTGTGCATGGTGTATTGTGGTGTATTGGTGTGACTCTTATACTATTGTTAATTTCTCATTGCATATAGTTGAATGGTTTAAGTATAAGTTGAAAAAGTTTTTAAATTGTACT
>JASDQU010105831.1:42529-58532 GCA_032191745.1 Picea mariana
AAATACACGAGGTAAGTAGTTGTGATTTATATGCAAAATGTTCTTACAAATTATTTTTGTACTTAATGACACGTGTTTTACTTGTAATGTAATATATTATATTATGTTATGTTGAAACATGTTATTTTCTTGTGTCATGATCTCATGTAGATGGTTGTCATTGAAACAAATCCATGAAGATGATATAAAGTATTGGAAGAGAGAAATTCATCATCTAATGTGTGAAATGCAAAAGTATATACCTCCAACATTTTTCAATTCACAAGAACACTACCTCATACACCAAGTTGAGGAGATTGAAATTTGTGGACCTGTTCACACAAGGTCAATGCGGATGGTGGAGAGGCACTTGAAATCATTGAAGGCGTTGGTTAGACAAAGAGCACGTCCTAAGGGTTCTATGGTGGAAGGATACATGGTATATCAATCCATGGTGTATATTAGTCAGTATCTTCCTAAATTAGCAGTGTCAACTATGCATGCAGCGGATTGCATTTGGGATGTGAACTCCATCAAAAAATTTGAAGATCGGAAGCATCTGTTGGGGTAAGGTAGAATGAAAAAAATGAGAGGTAATATATTAATAATTGTGAAAAATTATATTAATAATACATATAAATTTTCATTTTTTGTGTATATGATCATACTCATTAATAAATTAATATAATTTATTTCATAAATTATTAATATTTATAATTACCTACATATTGGACGTTATAACTAATATTTAATATTGGTGAATTATGATTTTTTGATTCAGTTGCTCAAGAGTGGGATGCACTGCATTTATACATTGCATATAATCTTGACTGGATGAATGTATGGATTGAAAGATGTAAACAACATAATGGAGGCAGGTTATCATGAAAATGACTGCCTGAATTGGTTAGAGAATCTCGTCGTAACGAAGATGCCAATGTTACACAGAGGGAAATTGATTTAACATATGGTTTGAAAGATGGACAGGTAAGCAAATTCACCCATTTTATTCAGTTATTTTATATTATATTAATGTGACTACATGTGTACTATATTTTTTAGATACTTTCGAAGTTATATAAATATATGTTAATTTATTAATTGATAATGCATATTTTACATATCTAACATATTGCAGTTGAAACACCACAAGGCTATGTGGTGCAATGGTCATAAATTTTGCATCAAACAATTGGATGAAACCAGGAAAAATTCTGATAGTGGGATAACTGCAGTATTCCAAGTGACTAATGTTTCCTCTAGGAGTGACAGACATCCTCGAGAATCTGAAAATAGATACTATGGGTATTTAAACGATATACTTGAGTGTGACTTTAATTCCTTCAAATTAGTTATGTTCAATGTCAAATGGTATAGGTTACGAATGCATGAACATGATGAGGAAAGAACTGTTATTCAACATGCCAATGGATTTCCAATGATTAAAACAACAATGTTTGAAAGAGGACATGATCGCTATGTTTTTCAAAGCCAATGTGAACAGGTCTTTTACTCAAATGTTCCAGGTGAAAGGGATTGGTCATTTGTTGTTAGATATGATACAAGAGGAAGGCCAATTAAGTATACTCATTTATAGGAAGAAGATGATATTGAAGATCAAGAAGATGATTTGATAGAGCCAGAAGATCATGGAGGGTCGACAGATGAAGAAGACGAAGAAGATCATGATCCAAGCGTAGGAGACAATATTGCAATTCTTGATGATGATGTCGATGAAAATATGCTTGAAAATGACATTGATGACGATGATGATATCATCAATCCTTTCAACATTGTTTATGAACCAGATGATGATACAGATGTCAAGTTCGATGAAGAAGATAAAGATACAGAATAAGGATGATTACATAGATGTTGAGGTTGGATTAGGTACGTGACTATATAATATTTTAATTTGTATGAATTATTCTCTTAAAATAATTTACTTATAATGTCATGGGTTAATTACATGTTTTTAAGTTTTATGCAATGTTTTTATATTCTATGTTACATGTTGTTTAATTATTATGTGAAACCTGAAAATAGTTGCCAAAATACTAAAGTACGTGGTAGACTAAAAATATCATTTAGAAACACATAATTTCATGTACCTTCATTAATTTTTGTTTTTGTAGTTTCTATGCATGAATCTTAATAGGACGTTGCTTTCGTTTATTTTCTATTTTATAGATTCGGTTTTGGGGATCAATTGAGAGTGATGTGAGGGGGAGGGGAGGGGCCATATGAGCTTCCACCTTCACATGGTTGTCCTTGTTCAGTAGAGGATCAATTATTCTTGAAACCAAGAGAAGCTCTTTCATTTTTATACCATCATGATCGTATAAGATTTCATCAATATTGTTGTCACAGTATTGCATCAACGAAGTTTCGATGAACGTGTTTGTCATTTCTATAGAATATTGTTTGAAAACCTAATTTTCTTTCAAAGTACACAATTTGGTTGACGCAAGTTTTAAGTTTGCATCAGTCTTTCTTCATTTTTCTTTCAGGTTCTACATTAATGTATATTCAATGTATCTATGTCATAGTTGTACTGATGAAAAATCCCTCTTTTTCACTGATTTCTTAATCAATGCCATACAAATACTCCCTTGTAGTACTAGATGCTGGGACATGTGTAATTTCGAATGAATTTTACAAGGAACAAGGAACAGAAATTGTATGAGGACTAGACACTGACAACAATGACCTGTGAAAGGGGCCAACGTTGAAATTTTTTCAAACAATTTCTGTATGCACTGAAATTTGTCATGGATAGACTCAAATTTCACTGTCACACCCACTTTCTTCCATCATCAATTCATCATGTAAACCATAAACCCTATTTTTCTTTCAAAGTACATAATTTGGTTGACGCAAGTTTTAAGTTTTCGTCAGTATTTCTTCATTTTTCTTTCAGGTTCTACATTAATCTATATACAATGTATATGTGTTATAGTTTTGATGAAAAATCCCTCTTTTTTGTTGATTGTTTAATCAACACCATAAAAATACTAGAGATGGGCAACATTGGCATGTGAATGGGGCCAACGTTGAAATTTTTTCAAACTGTATCTGTATGCATTGAAATTTGACATGGATAGACTATTCACATGCATTAATGATATGGGAGGGTTTAAGGACTCAAATTTCACTCACACACAGTATTTATTCCATCATCATATCATCATGTAAACCATAAACCCTATTTTTCATATGTTCTAGTAGATATCTTAATGATTCCAAATTTCATATTTGTATTTGACTCAAGGTCCAACTAGCTTGCAAAGTATCAAATTTTAATTTCAAGTTTATAAACCAAATATGAAATGAATCCAAGCATCATTTGATATCGTCACAAGAGAGACGAATGTAAATAATCTTGCGATGAATTAGCTATACTATTGACGAAAAAAGTTCGTCGATAGTATAGTTAATTCATCACAAGAATATTATGTCTAATTTGAATGGTATTACATGGTTTGCAATGAGTGTAGGTCTTATATTATGGTGCAATGTAGTTTATTCTATAAGAACAATCTCTATTCCAAACCTCAAAATGGATAGTACCATATCTTGTTCATAAGACAAATATTCTTTGTATGTTTCCTTTGTGGTGTCTCAAGCCCTCAGTACACATGATGCTTGGCAATGAAATGTGACAATTTGACTATTGAATGATATTTTTATGTCACCCATGGTTAATGAAAGAACTTAAGGTTCTTAGGTCCTATTTGAATCTTCTTATAATTGATATTCGTTACATAGTCCTTGAAAAAAGACAAAAGACTTATGTAGCAGATATTAATTTGGTCTTTGTGTGGGACATTTTATGCCATTAGTATGTTTTGTACAAAAATAATGGATCTTGGGGACTACACCATGGTCAAGGAATGAGTAACAAGGAACAAGGAACGAGGAACAAGGAACAAGGAACGAAAATTGTACTAGAACTAGACACCGACAACAGTGACCTGTGAATGGGGCCAACGTTGAAATTTTTTCAAACTGTTTCTGTATGCACTAAAATTTGACATGGATAGACTATTCACATGCCTTAATGAAATGGGAGTGTTTATGGACTCAAATTTCACTGACACACCGACTTTCTTCCATCATCAATCCATCATGTAAACCATAAACCCTAATTTTCTTTCAAAGTACACAATTTGGTTGACGCAAGTTTTAAGTTTTTGTCAGTCTTTATTCATTTTTCTTTCAGGTTCTACATTAATGTATATAAAAAATATTTGTGTCATAGTTGTGTTTCACTCACACAGACTCTTTCTTCCATCATCATATCATCATGTAAACCATAAACCCTATTTTTCATATGTTCTAGTAGATATGTTAATGATTCCAAATTTCATATTTGTATTTGACTCAAGGTCCAGCTAGCTTGCAAAGTATCGAATTTTAATTTCAAGTTGATAAACCAAATATGAAATGAATCCAAGCAACATGTTATATCGTCGCAAGAGAGATGAATGTAAATAATCTTGCGACGAATTAGCTATACCATCGATGAAAAAAGTTCGTCGATAGTATAACTAATTCGTTGCAAGAATATTGTGTTTAATTTGAATGGTGCTACATGGTTTTCAAGGAGTGTAGGGATTATATTATGGTGCAATGTAGTGTAGTCTATAAGAAAAATCTCTATGCCAAACCTCAAAATGGATAATACCATATCTTGTTCATAAAAAAAAATATTCTTTGTATGTTTCCTTTGTGGTGGCTCAAGCCCTCAGTACACATGATGCCTGACAATGAAATGTAACAATTTGACTATTGAATGATAGTTTTATGTCACCCATGGTTAAGGAAATAACTTAAGGTTCTTAGGTCCTATTTGAATCTTCTTAGAATTGAGATTCATTACATAGTCCTTGAAAAAAGACAAAGGACTTATGTAGCGGATATTAATTTGGTCTTTGTGTGAGACATTTTATACCATTAGTATGTTTTGTAGAAAAATAATGGATCTTCGGGACTACACCATGGTCAAGGAACAAGTAGCAAGGAACAAGGAACGAGGAATCAGGAATCAGGAACAAAGAATAAGGAACAAGGAACATAAATTGTACTAGGACTAGACACCAACAACAATGACCTATGAATGGGGCCATTCAAACAGTTTCTGTATGCATTGAAATTTGACATGGATAGACTATTTGCATGCCTTAACAATATGGGAGGGTTTCTGGACTCAAATTTCACTCTGATCTGGATTATTTTCGGCACGAAATGAGATCGAAGATATAATAAAGAAATGCACAGAGATATCGCAAATATCCAATAATATAACAGAAATATATCAAAGATGCAACCATAAACACAGATATACAGTAATACACAATTTCTATTAATGAAATAAATGTAGAGAGACTATAAAATACCGAGTGAAAGACTCGATAGAATGGTGGCAGCTTATCTCTGAGAAGAGATGTGACAGCTATTCGCATTCGCAAGAAGATGATTACAATGAGGCTCTGAAGGCCTTTTTACAATAAACAGGAATTCCAAAATTCCTAGACATCCAAAAACCTAACCCTAGGAGATGAAGCGCCAAAAGTCATGTGGGCCCCGTTTGGGTAAGTTAGTACATCAACTTCTCAGGGTCGTAACTTTTGCATACGATCTCCATTTTAGGCGTATGATAGCTCATTGGAAAGGTATTGTCGATGATTCCTTCGGCTATGATCGAGAACCTTGATCTCGAAAAACCTTCATTTGGGCCCTCAAAATGGCCCCGGAAGTTAAAAACTATTAAAAATAGTAAATTGCCAAATTTGCCAGAAAACTATTTTGAGCCAGTCGGAAAAGGTGGGTGGCCACCGATATCCACCTGGATCACACTCACACACCCACTTTCTTCCATCATCAATTCATCATGTAAACCATAAACCCTAATTTTCTTTCAAAGTACACAATTTGGTTGAGGCAAGTTTTAAGTTTTCGTCAGTCTTTCTTCATTTTTATTTCAGGTTCTACATTAATGTATATACAATGTATCTATGTCATATTTGTGATGAAAAATCCCTCTTTTTCTTTGATTTTTTACTAGAGGTGAGCAATAGTGACATGTGAATGGGACCAACGTTGAAATTTTTTCAAACTGTATCTGTATGCATTGAAATTTGACATGGATAGACTATTTTCATGACTTAACGATATGGGAGGGTTTCTGGACTCAAATTTCACTCTCACACACTCTTTCTTCCATCATCATATCATCATGTAAACCATAAACCTTATTTTTCATATGATCTAGTAGATATGTTAATGATTCCAAATTTCATATTTGTATTTGACTCAAGGTCCAACAAGCTTGCAAAGTATCAAATTTTAATTTCAAGTTGATAAACCAAATATGAAATGAATCCAAGCATAATTTGATATCGTCGCAAGAGAGATGAATGTAAATAATCTTGCGACGAATTAGCTATATTATCGAGAAAAAAAGTTTGTCGATAGTATAGCTAATTAGTCGCAAGAATATTGTGTCTAATTTGAATGGTGTTACATGGTTTGCAAGGAGTGTATGGATTATATTATGGTGCAATGTAGTGTATTCTATAAGAACAATCTCTATGCCAAAACTCAAAATGGATAGTACCATATCTTGTTCATAAGAAAAATATTCTTTGTATGTTTCCTTTGTGGTGGCTCAAGCCCTCGGTGCACATGATGCCTGCCAATGAAATGTAACAATTTGGCTATTGAATGATAGTGTTATGTCACCCATGGTTAAGGAAAGAACTTAAGGTTCTTAGGTCCTATTTGAATTTTCTTAGAACTGAGATTCGTTACATAATCCTTGAAAAAATTCACAAGTGTTGCTTCTACAGTTCTGAGAATACTGACCAGAATGAAGACTGGCCTCCTGTATTTATACTAATTCTGGCAGACTGCCTGGGACGACTTCTCATTCTGGGTACTTATTCTTTAGTATATAATATTTCATTTTTCCGACTTCTTCTCTTGGAGGCTAATAACCTAATACAATTCATTCTCTTGAGCTGACTTGTCTTCTAGGGTTATTAACCAATTAATTAGGGTTTCTTCTTGCTTCCTGAAATATTCTATTCTTGTTAGGTTTATACGTGGAGGTAAATACCTCCCGCAACTACCATAATATCAACAACATCAAATATAATATGGTCCAATGGACATTGTAATAAACTTAGATAACATTCAACAAGAGATGAATTGACTAAGGTTATGGACCATTAGGAGTATCTTAAAAGACATGTCCCTAGAACCAATGCACCATTTTCCATGTTAGGTTTTACCCACGGGGGCATGAGAAACAATTTTCATTAGACTATTTTAATTGGTGAACAAATGGCCAAAAAATACACAATCAGAGACTTTTGTGTTATAGTCATTCAAAGAGGTTTTAAGAGAGGGAGGTTGACAACTGGTAGATTGCATGTGCCACTGCAACATGTGGTTGAAGGATATTTAATCTACCACCCACTTTAAATAGGTGCAACTTATAAGGTGGGATTGCTAGTAATGAGGACTAGCCAAACAAAATGACAATGCAAAGACCAAGCAAAATAAAAACACGCTAAGATTGAACATTGTATTTTCATGTTTATTTTTTTAATACTTCGAGCATTATCAAAGGATTAAAAAAAATGACAACATTTATACATGTCAATGGAGCCTTTTTAAGATTGTTAAAAACATTAAATAAAATAAAACAATAGTACTAAAATGAAATATAAAATGAATAGACAAGCAAAAAATGAAATTGATGAGTTTTGAGGGTTTAAGGTTTTTATGAATTTTAGTTTTTTGGGTTCCAAATGTCTTCTTATGGTTTTGAAGTTTTGTGGTATCCACTTATTAGGTTCAAATTTAAGGGTATTTTAAAAAACAAAATGAAAATAAATGAAAACATTGCTAAACAAGAAAAAATACACAAAAAAAATTGCCAACCTCCTATGGTGAAATTTGTTTGGAAGAAGGTGGAAGAGTGCAAGGATCGTCCCCTAGCTTGGGGAAGCCTTTTCTTTGGTCGAAAGTTGGAAATAGGGCATGATCAATTGTTTCAACCTCATTTATGACACAAAAACTCTCAATCAATAGTTGATAATATTCTCGATCGAGAGTTTAAATATTTTCAACCAAGAATCTAGGGGGAGAATCATAACCCTTGACCAAGAATCCTTCTCAAGAGTTTTAAATAACGATCAAACAAAAAATATAGTCCAAGACATTTAAATTTCAACCTGGAGTTTCTCTAGTAAAAAAATGAGATGAAATTTGGTGTAATAAAAATATTTATAAAAAGGTTTTTGCAAATACATAAATTCATTCTTTTGGTAAATCAACTAAATTTTTATTGATATGCATCTTATATGACAATACATTGATCAAATTTTTTTAACCCATAATGTTTTCAATCTGCTTTCTAGGTCGCACTAACCATTTTTATTGATCATCTCATACAAATGATGTCAATATCAACAAGATAAATAGAATCCATGTTCAAATTTCAGGGACTTCCTTTCGAGAATATAACTATAGCGTGAAGAGCTTAAGTCTAAATTATTCCCTATTATCATTATATCAGTGAGAATAGGCGCCAAAACATATGTGGCCTGAGCATGGATAGAGTCATAATTTTTGACCTTACCTAACTTATCATTATATCAGTGGGAACAGGGGCCAAAACATAGGTGGCCCGAGCATGGATAGAATCAAAATTTTGGGACTTACCTGACTTATCATTATATCAGTGGGAATAGGGGACAAAACATAGGTGGCTTGAGCATGGATATAGTCTGAATTTTGGGCCTTACCTAAATTATCATTATATCAGTGGGAATAGGGGCCAAAACATAGGTGGCCTGAGCATGGATAGAGTCAGAATTTCGGGCCTTACTTGACTTATCATTATATCAGTGGGAACATGGGCCAAAACATAGGTGTCTTGAGCATGGATAGAGTCAGAATTTTGGGACTTACCCGACTTATCATTATATCAATGGGAACAGGGGCCAAAACATAGGTGGCCTGAGCATGGATAGAATAATTTTGGGCCTTACCTGACTTATCATTGTATCAGTGGGAACAGGGGCCAAAACATAGGTGGCCTGAGCATGGATAGAGTCAAAATTTCGGGCCTTACCTGACTTATCATTATATCAGTGGGAACAAGGGCCAAAACATAGGTGGCCTAAGCATGGATAGAATCAATATTTTGGGAATTAACTGACTTATCATTATATCAGTGGGAACAAGGGCCAAAACATAGGTGGCCCGAGCATGGATAGAGTCAGAATTTCGGGCCTTACCTGAATTATCATTATATCAGTGGGAACAGGGGCCAAAACATAGGTGTCCTGAGCATGGATAGAGTCAAAATTTCGGGCCTTACCTGACTTATCATTATATCATTGGGAACAAAGGCCAAAACATAGGTGGCCTAAGCATGGATAGAGTCAAAATTTCAAAACATATAAGCATATTTACTCCCTCTCTTTTCAAAACATATAAGCATATTTCCAATTAGAAAATCATGATAGAAGGTCATCATCAAGATGATGAACCGGTTATTAAATAAAATAATTTTAATTAGTATGTAAACCTTCCTTAAATTACTTCAACATTTCCAATCGCACATTTAAAAAATACCCCGAGAAGCCATGGATATGGTTGTGTTTATTGTTTCAATGGTTGCACATGACTCTTATGAATTTTTTTGTGGTTCTATATAAATAATTTAGGACCTAGATGTCATATTCTAGGGACCAATGGCCATGCACAAGGCTACAAATTAACCACAAAACATGCCTTCTATAGGAGGTCAATATCCTTAGAGTGGGATATGGGTTACATTAGAAGGTTTTTTGCATGACAAGTGGGTAGCATACCATGGTTCGGGGGAGAAATCTAGGGAATTATTCCCCAGATTAATATTATTGATCTAATGTGCCACAATCAAGGCCTTTAACCACAACATAGACCCTTTAAAGTGGACCTTTGGCATACAAATGGACTATAGTCATGAACCTAAGACCCATCCATGATGATCAATAAGACCTCATAATGTCACCCATATTCAACTAATTGGATGCCAAAGAATCCCTAGAGAGGACTCATGTCATGGTTTTTAGATTTTTTTAGATGGTGGTTCATGAGATCGAGAAGGTTTAGTTAGGGATTTAGGCCATTGTTTCCAACTTGCCATGTTTATGCCTCTACACCCATTTTCAATGTACAAAACCTAATAATGATGCCTATATCCCTCTTAAATGCCAATTAAGTTATGTTATGTTGGTTTGAGGACTTGTTCAAGGATCTTGATGACAACTTGCTCACCCATCCATGGTCTTGTGTGGTGACCTGAGGAATTTCTCATGCTGCTTGAGCTACATATGGAATAGAAATTGCATTGATTCCATCTTATGATTTTTTTTGTGGTTCTATATAAAGGACCTAGATGTCATATTCTAGGGACCAATGGTCATGCACAAGGCTACAAATTAACCATAAAACATGCCCTCTATAGGAGGTAAATATTCTTAGAGTGGGATATGGATTCCATTAGAAGGTTTTTTGCATGACATGTGGGTCTAATACCATGGTTAGAGGGATAAATATAGGGAATTATTCCCTAGATTAATATTATTGATCTAATGTGCCACAATCAAGGCCTTAAACCACAACATAGACCCTTTAAAGTGGACCTTTGGCATACAAGTGGACTATAGTCATGAACCTAAGACCCATCCATGATGATCAAGAAGACCGCATAATGTCACCCATATTCAACTAATTGGATGCCAAAGACTCCCTAGAGAGGACTCGTGTCATGGTTTTCAAGTGTTTTCAATGGTGGTTCATGAGCTTGAGAAGTTTTAGTTAGGGCTTTAGGCCATTGTTTCCGACTTGCCATGTTTATGCCTCTACACCCATTTTCAATGTACAAAACCTAATCATGATGCCTATATCCCTCTTAAAGGTCAATTAAGTTATGTTATGTTGGTTTGAGGACTTGTTCAAGGCTCCTGATGACAACTTGTTCACCCATCCATGGTCTTGTGTGGTGACTTGAGGACTTGCTCATGGTGCTTGAGCTAGATATGGAACGAAAAATGCATTGATTTCATTTTATGATTTTTTTTGTGGTTCTATATAAATAATTTAGGACCTAGATGTCATATTCTAGGGACCAATGGCCATGCACAAGGCTACAAATTAACCACAAAACATGCCCTCTATAGGAGGTAAATATCCTTAGAGTGGGATATGGGTTCCATTAGAAGGTTTTTTGCATGACAGGTGAGTCTCATACCATGGTTCGAGGGAGAAATATAGGGAATTATTCCCTAAATTAATATTATTGATCTAATGTGCCACAATCAAGGCCTTAAACCACAACATAGACCCTTTAAAGTGGACCATTTTCATACAAGTGGAATATAGTCATGAACCTAAGACCCATCTATGATGATAAATAAGACCTCATAATGTCACCCATATTCAACTAATTGGATGCCAAAGACTCCCTAGAGAGGACTTGTGTCATGGTTTTTAGGTGTTGTGTATGGTGGTTCATGAGCTCGAGAAGGTTTAGTTAGAGCTTTAGGCCATTGTTTCCAACTTGCCATGTTTATGCCTCTATACCCATTTTCAATGTACAAAACCTAATCATGATGCCTCATATCCCTCTTAAAGGCCAATTAAGTTATGTTATGTTGGTTTGAGGACTTTTTTAAGGCTCTTGATGACAACTTGTTCACCCATCCATGGTCTTGTGTGGTGACCTGAGGACTTGTTCATGGTGCTTGAGCTAGATATGGAATAGAAATTGCATTGATTTCATCTTATGATTTTTTTTGTGGCTCTATATAAATAATTTAGGACCTAGATGTCATATTCTAGGGACCAATGGCCATGCACAAGGCTACAAATGAAATACAAAACATGCCCTCTATAGGAGGTAAATATCCTTAGAGTGGGATATGGGTTCCATTAGAAGGCTTTTTGCATGACAGGTGGGTCTCATACCATGGTTCGGGGGATAAATATAGGGAATTATTCCCTAAATTAATATTATTGATCTAATGTGCCACAATCAAGGCCTTAAACCACAACATAGACCCTTTGAAGTGGACCTTTGGCATACAAGTGGACTATAGTCATGAACCTAAGACCCATCCATGATGATCAATAAGACCTCATAATTTCACCCATATTCAACTAATTGGATGCCAAAGACTCCCTAGAGAGGACTTGTGTCATGGTTTTTAGGTGTTGTCGATGGTGGTTCATGAGCTCAAGAAGGTTTAGTTAGAGCTTTAGGCCATTGTTTCCAACTTGCCATGTTTATGCCTCTACACCCATTTTCAATGTACAAAACCTAATCATGATGCCTCATATCCCTCTTAAAGGCAAATTAAGTTATGTTATGTTGGTTTGAGAACTTTTTCAAGGATCTTGATGACAACTTGTTCACCCATCCATGGTCATGTGTGGTGACCTGAGGACTTTCTCATGGGGCTTGAGCTAGATATGGAATATAAATTGCATTGATTTCATCTTATGATTTTTTTTGTGGTTCTATATAAATACTTTAGGACCTAAATGTCATATTCTAGGGACTAATGGCCATGCAAAAGGCTACAAATTAACCACAAAACATGCCCTCTATAAGAGGTAAATATCCTTAGAGTGGGATATGGGTTCATTAGAAGGTTTTTTGCATGACAAGTGGGTCTCATACCATGGTCCGGGGGAAAAATATAGGGAATTATTCCCTAAATTAATATTATTGATCTAATGTGCCACAATCAAGGCCTTAAACCACAACATAGACCTCTTAAAGTGGACCTTTGGCATACAAGTGGACTATATTCATGAACTTAAGACCCATCCATGATGATCAATAAAACCTCATAATGTCACCCATATTCAACTAATTGGATGCCAAAGACTCCCTAGAGAGGATTGATGTGATGGTTTTTAGGTGTTGTCGATGGTGGTTCATGAGCTCGAGAAGGTTTAGTAAGGGCTTTAGGCCATTGTTTCCAACTTGTTAGACCTTAATACTAATTATTGGTTCATGTATGGGTTATTTTCCCATCGTTACACCTAAGTTTCATAATTTTTATAGTGATAATTACTAAAATCAATTACCCCTTCATAAAAAAAATCAAAGAGTAAATATCTATTCTTAATACAATTTAAAAAAAAATACTAAAATCCTTTAATTATAATAATTATTACTTATTTTTTTATATGTAATCTACTCAATATGAAAGTGTAGAAATAACCTTCGATTTCACCCATACACTTTGAGGTGGAGAGAGGGTTTGGTAAGGCGGATTTATTAATTATTAAGGTAGGGTTTTTTTAGGGGGAAACATAATTCGATTTCACCCATACAACCCATACGATTTGAGGCCGAGATAGGGTTTGGTAAGGCGACATGGTTTGGTAAGGCGAGATTGAGCAAACCGAGACCAAGACCGAGTAGACCGAGTAGACAGAGCAAGGAGACTCTGTTACCTATCTCTTGCTTACTCTATTCGAGGGTCGGTTCATACATCTCCTGCTTACTCTAATCGACTAGGGTCGGGTCATCAAAGACTGATCATACCGGGAAAGGAAATGCGAGATTTTCGAGGGCCGACACCCATACGATTTGAGGAGACGAGATTTGGTAATACAAGCTTTCTTTAAGATGCCACTGTCGAGGGAAAAGGGGCACGAGAGGTACATTTTGTTGGCATGTTTACAGGAAGGTATGCTTGTCATTGATGGCAAGATCAGAGTATGCATCGATGACAAAACATGAACAAAGTAAGCTCAGGATGAATTAACGCAGAGTCAAACGCAGTGCAAAGGTGTGCTTGTTCACTTGATGGAAAACAAGCAGACAAAGAAGACCAACAGTGCAACGATGATCGAATGACAAGATCGAAGTGTTGGTCAAACTCCATTTCGGAGTTTCTTCTACCGGGATTTCAGATACCGGTAGTTGGAGAAGTCAAGTGTCCAGATCCCTCACAGGAGTCTCGAAGTTGCGAAGTGCGAAAAATAAAAAAGGTGATCCGAATCCATCTCAGAGTATCCGATACCAAGAGATTGAGAAGTCAAGAGTTGAGACTCTTAAACATAGGAGTCCCGAAGTTACAAAATCCGGAATTCTGAAATCCCGAAAGAGGCACATCAACAAAGAACTTCACATACCGGGCGTAAACTTCATTTCGGAGTTTCAGATACTGGGAAATTGAGAAGTCAAGAATTGAGACCCTTATACACAAGAGTCCCGAAGTTGCGAAATCCGGAATCCTGAAATCCCGAAAGAGGCACATAAATGAAGAGTCTTGCAGACCGAGAAATAACTCCATTTCGGAGTTTCAGGTACTGGGAGTTGGAAGAGTCAAGACTCTTCATCATTTGGAGTCCCGGAATCGTGAAATGAGAAATGTTGAAATCCCGAAATAAGGAGGACGATTTCGGATACCGGGAGTTGGGGATGTCAAGAACTCTTACTACAGGAGTCCTGAAGTCGTGAAACCCGAAATCGCGATATGCGAAATCGCGAAGTGATCTGGGTCGACAGTTCCAGTAGGTGAATGTGGCAGACCACGTCAGAAAGGACAGGTGGAAGACAATGACACATGGAATGATCAGACAACGACAAGTGTCAAGTTGTTTTGGCATTTTAGGCCACCAGAAATCACAATTCTGAGTGACACATGGCAGCCACTCGGGTCACGACACATCATCGAGTGATGCAAGACTGACCTCACTCCATGAGTTTTTGTTTCGGGAGTTTTAACTCCATCACTCCCCCAAAGTCTCGAAGGATGAAGTCCTGGGGCAGAGAATAGTCGTCCAATCACCACGGATTGTGGACCATTGATCTGGAGATCGAAGAGCTGTAGAGAATAGCTCGAACCGACAAGCTCCATTTCGGAGTTTTAGGGATCAGGATATGGAGTGTAAAGAAATCTTCACATCAAGGATGCCGAAATGTCAAATTGATAAATCGTGAAAGCGCTTTATGGATAAACGCTCGGTCACCGATGGTGGTCACATCGTCGAAGAGATGTAGGGAAAAGTTCGAAGCGACAAGCTCCATTTTGGAGTTTTGGGGTACATGACTTGGATTGTAGAGACACTTGATCACACGAATGCCGAATTGCTGAATGTCGAAATGCCGAAACGACGAAATGAACGTAAGATTCAATGAAGTCAATTCAATGGTGCAGATGAATTTAAATAAGATCGGAGGGATACTGTTGCACTTTAGAGTGTAACTACTAGAAACGATTGATAGTTTCTGCCAGAGGACTCGAAGAGACTTCTGAGTGATTTCCAGAGAAGCTAAAGAGTCTCAAGGAATCTACTAGTGGAATGAAGACTGTTCGTAGAGGAAATTAACAGATATATTTAACTACCAAAGAAGCTAAAGAGGTGTCATGATGATCAGGCAGAGCACTTCACACAGAGACATCATGCAAAAGTACGTGTGAGAGCATGCAGAAGTAGGGGAGAGAGAGAATGCAGAAGGTGCATAGAGACTATAAGTATGCAGAACAAAGAAGAGATGGGTCGCTGCTTTTGTGAGGGATTCAGAAGTGTAGAAGGAGGAGTGTGTAGCAAGACAGTGAGACACTAAAGGAAGGCTGAGGTGCTCTTGTAGAGAAAAACAGAAGGTCAGAAATCCCAGGAAGATGCAGACAGAGAGACACCGATACAGGAGAGCAGAGCAGCATAGCAGAATAGTGATAAGCCTGGTAAGCCAATGATAAATATTGTATCACTGTGATAAGTTTCATTAGAAAATATTAATATTTTAGGGTGGAAGGGAGGTGCTAGGGAGGAATTTTGTCCTCAGAGGTTCAAGTGGGTGCTTGAACAAAGTGAGTTGTAGCTTCCATCTAGTTACAGCCAGAGAAACTAGGGTGGCAGGGTGGTGCAAGGGAGAACTGTTGTTCTCTATTTTACAGGTTGGTGCCTGTATGATTGGAAGTTGGTGCTTCCATCCAGT
>JASDQU010105831.1:66835-124094 GCA_032191745.1 Picea mariana
TGATGACGAATTCCATCTAGCAAGCTTGGAAGGACCCTCTTGAAATAGAAAAAAAAAAAGGATAAATCTACTGCTACCACTTCTTCTGTCGTTAAAGTTATTCGCCCTTAATTAAATAGAATAAGGAACAGAAATTTGAACTCGTTCCTCCATCCCTCTGGATTTTGATGGAGGTTATTGCCGAAACAACTCTTGCTGTCACTGGTCGAAATTTGATTGGGAAACTCTTTATACAATGGTACCGCAGGTTTCTTTTTTTTACAGTGGCGTTTTGTATACCATGGCGTTTTTTTTTGTTGGGATTGTGGGCGTTCCCTTGATTGCAGTGGGCAATTCAGTGGTGGGCAGTTGTTTTGTAAAATGATACCTTTTTGGCATGAATTTCTGCCTTTCGTTTTTTTTATTTCTGTCATTCTCTCTCTATCTACTGTCATCTCATGGATAGATCCCTGGGGCAGTTCATTTTAAAAGTAAAATTTTACTGTCAGTCATAGGATAGACCCACCGTCGTTTTGTTTTACCATATTGTCTTACTGGGTGTCGAGATTACGCTCTGTATATCAACTCTCAGCTCGGCGTCCTGACTGTCATGACATTTTTAAAGCACATTGTGCGTAAGTTTTGGTCTGAGTTGCAGTGCCAGTTTCGTTCCGTTTATTACTGGTGCGTCTCCATTAAACCCTTGCCTGTTGCAGTGCCGGTTCCATTTCGTTTATTACTGGTTCATCTCCATTAAACCCTTGCCTGTTGCAGTGCCGGTTTCATTTCATTTTATTACTGGTGCGTCTCTATTAACCCTTGCCTGTTGCAGTGCTGGTTTCATTGCGTTTTATTACTATCAATGCATTTTGGTCGCGTTTTTGGTTGCGTTTGGGTTGCGTTTATTTACTGTCACGGCTATTTGGCTGCGTTTTGGGGTTGTTGCTGTCTTAGTTATGATTTTTCTATTTTGAAACCGATCTTCATAAAACTGGACATTTAATATACATTCCATTGCATGCAAACGGTTAATACAGCAATGAATACTCGTATGGGTTGCAGGGACGTAATTTAACTAATTTAGTATATTCTGTGGCCAATTATTAGAATATAAAAAGTGAGGTCAAATCGTTGGTAATACTGTTATTGCCGCTTACTGCATTGAGTGTTAGTACAGCTTATGTCTGTGTGATAGCAAATTAAAGGTAAGGTCATTTTAAAGTATTGCAGAGATACCCTGAGATATTTCCAGGATGTCATTACTATTTAGCAGAGCTTGATAAACGTTACAGTCACCGATAATATGTCATTCTGATGTTATGGCTATATATTGACATATTCATTAATTTGTTATCTTGAATTATTGTATTTTAATATTGTTAGGTTGTCATTCTGAATATTGCCTTTTAATTGTTGTCATTTTAAAATTTTATTGTTTATAGATTGCCATATTTAATTATGATGTATGTGGTTATTCAAGTTGATGTCACCTGTAGTTATGGGGAATTTCCATATATTGACCTCCTTAATTGATGGTTATCTTAATTTATTGTCAATTGTAATGTGGATAGTTTGTCATGGTCATTTTAAATTTTATTATATTATAGATTGCTTTTAAAATTATGGTGTATATTGTATTTTCAATTGATGATTCCTATAATCATGATGCTATTTCCCTATAGTGACATCTTTAACTAATTGCTATCTTTGAATATTGTTATTTTAAACATTGATGGTTTGTCATATCCAAATAATGCCCTTTTTAACTTTTGTCATTAAAATTTATTATTTTAGATTGCCATTTAATTTATGATGTATGTTGTTATTTTCAATTGATATTACCTATAAATATGATGTCAATTTTAGTGCATTACTATTGGACCTTAGTGAATGATTTTATCTTGTAAGGTCATTATGAACTTAGTGGTCGTAGCATATAAGAGGTATGATAATGGTAAAATCATGGTCCGGATTGTGACATAAATGATAGATGGTTAATGTTTCATGACAGTGTTATTGTAATTTTTAATTATTGTTAATAACATATGTGGTGCGATAACCTGGATTTACGTACCTTAAATTACTCCAAGTTAGTATATTAGGGTGGTTGTTCATTTAGATAATGTTGAACTTGGGTGTTCGTTGTCAGAGTCCTTGTCACGCGCCTTCCGTAAGGGGCGTAATCGTACTTCTTATTTATGTTGTACTTGATTGCATTCAGTTAGCCGCGTAGTCTGCTTATGTTGGGCGAGCTATAGACCCCTCCTTGTAGCCTTAGTGTATATGTTGGGGTGTGTGATTTTTTTGTGTAAAGAATCCAGTGTCGTATCAAGAGTCTCGGGCCCTTTAAAGGCAGGGTTTCCACTCTTGCGACACACCTGACAGAGATTACTAGTTTCTACCTGAGCAGTCGGCCAGGAGCCTGTCTAATCTTCTTTCAAGAAGACATAAGACTAAAATCCCTGCTTTTCTATGCAGAAATAGTAACCCTAACACCCTGGATTCTTCCCTCTGTGTTCTTACTGTGCACCCCCAGTATGTCTTAATGTTGTGCTGTGCGCCTTATGCCTGTGATCGTATACTGTTGCAATTACTCGTTGTGTCCCTTTAGTTTTTCCTTGTCGTGGCTGCGTCTTGCTGGTCATCGAGTGGCGACGTAGAGTCAAGTATGTTGTTACTTCTACACGTGGGCACACACCGAAAGATAAAACTAAAAAGAAAAAAATAAAAAAATAAAAAAAAAGAAAATTGCACCTATTTTCAGAGTTGTGTCGTAACAAGAAGGATGTTACATTTAATTTCTTCCATTTATCTGGGCTATTTACTTGGGCCCTCCTATGAGGGAGTGAGGCCTAGTCTCGCTCTGATACCATGTTGTTTTACTTCATATGAGATATGAGAGATATTCGATATATTATTACAATAATGAGTGTTCCATATATAGGGAACCTAAGGTGACCATCCATGAAAGGATGCGTCCCTTGAATAATCAATAACTACTTATTATTATCATTTACTTATTATATACTATATTTAATAATCAATAATAATTATATTATTAATTATTATCTTTAGAGAATGTCTTCTCGATGTTGTCCAAACATCAACAGAAATCCTAGGTATGAGCATCCTCCCTAAATTCCAGAGAGGGAGTGGAAGGCGATCATTGATGATGCAAAAAGAGAAGATTTTGAAAAAATCAGGAGAACAAATAACTGGTACACCAAGGTAAATTATAATATTTTGATTTCAATACCAACTTTATTTTTCTTTAGATCTAAATAAAAGTGTGCTTACATATAACATACTTGAAAATTTTGATGATAGGTTGCCTGACACTTCGAAGGCAACCAAAGAAAGGATTTCCAAACATGGCCAACAAAAGCTAGGCCGGGGTGGCTACTCAAGGTTACAATCACGAATCGCAAGTACCCAAACATCTTAAGAATATTATTTGTATCACCTTACAACTTTAAGGTAATTGCAGCCAAAAGAATTAAAAAACCATACCCTTACGCAATGCAGGGTGACGACTTCAGAACTGAAACCACGAAGGAAGACCTCCAACTTGGTTACAAGTACGGTTAAAAAGTCTTGGTTGATCGGAGGAAAAGCATGGGACAGACCCCAAGATCCAATTTGCGGGATAAGGTAAATAAAAATCAGTCCAAATTAACCTTTCATTACTTACAAAATACGTAAATGTTTGATATTGTCCATAATTTAATGTCTTACTTTGTTTTAATCAAGGGAGCAGCACTATCAATGAAACCATTAGTACTGGACAACAGAGCATTGATAGTGAAATGCAGCCAAAAGATCATGGTGCTCCCTAGCTACCCCATCCCAGTGAGGTGCAGCCCCAAGATGTTCCTGTGACTGAGGCCCACAATGGTAAAATGTTTATATATTAATCATATAATTAATAATTGTGTACTTATAAATTTTGACGTTTCAATGGCAGAGAATTTCATAGCTGATCCTCCTCGACCTGAAGATCAGGTGAACAGGCCATCAGCCATTCCAACGGTGCCGACTAGAGGACCAGGTAAATAATTACATTGCAGAGTTTTTTTTTAATATTAATGAACTACTTCAATGATATTTAAAAATCGGACATATAAATTTAATATTTTTTATTTTTGTAGGTGATGTTTCCTCACAGCATCATCCACGCCGTGGGTACGAGACCATACGTACTCAGCGTGAAAGGACTGAAACAACATCAGATGTTGAAGAGCACCCAGTAAACGAAGACATGGAGATGGATGAATTACTTAAGACCTGGAAAGCACAAAAGAAAACTAAAAGAAATTCATGATGTCATGTAATAATTTTATAACACAGTTAGATGTGCATTATATAGCTGAACATGTAATGATACATATAATGCATTGACATTATGGGTACTTTTTCATCTGATAATATACACAAGGATATTTCTATGGCTTGTATATATCTGTGAATGTAATTTTGTAATACACTTAATGATAATTTCAACTTCTCTTATAAGACTTGGTATATATTGATTTAATACTCCTTGATTCAAGACTTGAGAATGCAAGAAAGACCTGGTGCCTTGTGCTTGGGCTATGGAGTCTAGGCAACAAATAGAACTTGAATATGCAATATGCAACTTCCAAAATCTTGTGACATGATATATGCAAATTTGAAATCCTTGTGACATGTGACATGTGGCAAGCATCTTTTCCAAGCAATGTGCAAAATTTAAACTTGGTGCAACATGCAAAAATAATTTTTTAGGAATATTTACTCCTTCCCCTCTTGTTTAATCCTTAATGTTGTTGCAAGAGGTGAAACATGTCAAACATGTCAAACATTTACTCTTTCACACATGTGCATCATCTCAATATTCATGTCTACAATATGTGGAGGGTTATTCAAGGTTTCAAGACTTTCTTCATATTTTCCTACTTTAATCTTCTCATGGTCATGTTAATCCATACAGAGGTTCATGATATAAACACTCATTGTTCTAATGTTGACATAAATTCAAATCTTCACTTTGTTGATTAGAGGGCGCAATAATGGCAACAATGAGAGAGTTTTGATCATATGTCAACTAATTTGTCCCTTTAAAAAAACTTCATTGATGTGCAAGGGAGCACTGTGTCTATGAGAAAAGACCTAGTTTATCCCCCACATATATTCAATAAGGTGTGTGGGATAAACACACCCTCAAAACAAAAAAAAGATCACTCCAAGTGAAGTTGTTGCATAACTCCAAACCATCTGCATAGTTGGAGTTTCCTTCACAATATTTTTTCCTCAATGATATTGCAAGAAAATTCAATGGGTTGACCCAATTTTGTGTTTACATTGTCCCTATTGACCTTTGGATGGAGAAATTTTGTGGAGAGGTGAGTCAACCTTGGTATAGTTTGGGCTTTCTACTTCATAGATATTACCTTACCTAGGTTCCAGAATTTAGAGTGAGTTAGATTATTCGTCATACCCACTTGATGCTTGTCATATCCATGTTTTGGATGATAACCAAACACAAGGGAAGGTTTCCATATGTTGGTAAGCTCCTTGAATGGTTGATTTGGATATTTCATTTCACCTAGCAGCCACATCCCTTAGTTATCCAATAGGGTAGGCATGAATATGATATTTGAGTAGTAGTTAGAATGATTTTTTTCCTTCCATTCATGTTTTCCTTTCTTTTGTGTGTTTACTTTCATGCATTGCCTACTTTTATTGATGCATTTTATGTTCCTTGGAATAATTTCTTACACATGTTTTCTTTCTTTACTTTCATGTTTATATTTGGTGAAGTTTTTTTATTTGTGCCAAGTATTTTTTATTTCTAGCTAGGGTGGTAGATTCACCCCAAATTTTGTTTTATTTGCCAATTTATATGGTGTGTAGGTCACAGGTCTATAGATATTATGGAGTTCTCATACATTCTCACACAGAGTGCATGTCCACGAGTAGGAGCCAGATGTTACCCCATGAGGGGTGACAAATTTTTGGATACGCTAGCAAGGATTTCAAGTTGTTGCTTGCATGATGTGTCATGCTCATATTCCCTATATCTAGATAGATTTCTTCTTGATCTCCACTAAAAACATGATCATTCTAGCTCAACTATGGTGTAGCTCACTTCCATGCCAACTCCTCAGATGATAGATGAATTGTTGTATAGTATGGCATGGTTCCTATTTGCTTTGTTTGAAATTTCATGTATCAATACTTATTTGGAAACGATGATGTAACTTATTATCTCATCATAAAGTGGTAAACACCTAATGATTGTCTAGTAGCATTTCATAACATCACATGGTTTTATGACTTTCCTTGTAGTACCTTGGGGAACATGTTTTATGTTAGAAGTTTGTCATCTCTTGGATTAACCTATACCATTGGGTTCTTAGGATAGATATCATTATCCATATCCCAACCATGCTAATCATTTTCCAACTCCCAGGTTTTATTCATTCCATCCATATAAAAAAATGCATCTTGGTCATGTATGATTTCTCAAAGGTCAAAAGGAAAGGTCAAACTGATAAAGCCTGAGTCAATAATCCAATAAGGAAAAGAGGTGCAGAGATAAAGTCAAAATCCAAATATAAATCTTTAGCAATGCTCCTCACTATGAGAACAATGCCCCTAGTCTCTAGTTTGTCTATGAATATCTAAATAAAAGGAACTTGTTCGATAAAACAAACATTAAAAAAAACAATTCTTAAAGGGGTAGTAAGAAATAATGTTAAGGACGGTAACTCAATGTTAAGTTATCTCTAGAAGGATATTATATGTAAAAAACCTAGCTAAATAAAGGTGGATGAATAAATAAATGATTGATAATACTTTTTCATGTCTAAGACGTTGAGGATCATCACATGAACTCATTCCCCATTCCCTTTCATCATTATTAATTATTTTTTCCTATCTTTCACCTAGGTTCTTAGGAAATATGTGTTGTATTAGGACTTGATGCATGTATAAGGGTCAATATTGTTCCCCTTGGTAAGACTTAGGAAAATATTAAAACCAACCCCATTTTTTATGTTGTGTTAAGAGATGTCATCAGGTGCTACCAATTAATGGCTTGCTAAGAGGCTAGACCCATCACTTCAAGTGGGTATTGTGCATTGGGATACATCTATTATGCCTCAAGATCCATGACATTGCATTGGGATCCATGATGCTACATTGGGATCCATGTACTCATATATGATCACATCTACATACATTGGGATCCATACCATTTTCCTTGGGATTCATGTCACTGCATTGGGATCCATGATAGTGCATCAATCCATGAGAGGGATTCCATGTTGCCACACATGCCACATGGACTACTCAATTTCATTATCCTTTATCAATTGGACGTTTCATTCACACGTATGCATTATTTATCTCTCCTTGGACCACACATGGGAGTTATTAATGCATTGGAGGAGATGGTTACAAATTATGAAGGTGGTTATAGGTTTTTATTTAGACCTTGTGATGATGTGGCATGCTTTATTTTTATCTACTTGAGAAAAACCCACCTAGAGGAGGCCACACATGCCATTTATCTTGATTTTTTTACTTGGATGGCTCACACATGTGAGAGGTAATATCATCTTCTTGAGTTCGTTATTCCAGACTTGGAACTTTCCATCATTTGACAAAGTTGGTTGGAGGATATTTGGGAGTATTTGGACAATGTTGACTCAATCATTCACCCTCTTATGGGAAAATTTTACCTTTATTGAGGAGTGCACCTAATTTATTCTCTCCCTATAGCCCACACTTGTGGCATTTATTATTATATTTGGACCATTCTTTAGGGTCATTTGGATCTTGGAGGGTTTTGAGGGATCTGTTAGATGATTTGTTGTGTTTTCCCATGGTTTTGACTGGGTTAATGGTTTTGACCTCATAGTATTGAGCTAGCACATTGTGTTGTATTGTATTTGAGGAGTCTCTTCACCTATAAAAGGAAGAGTCCTCCCTCATTTAAAACCATTGGATATTTATGAGAAACTTGGATTAATATTTGTTTGAGAATCTATTTCTTTTCTTTGTTAATGTTTAGTCATTTTCAAGGTTTATATAATCACTTTTAAAGGCTTTTTTGGAATAAAAAGGCTGCTACAAGGCCAAAGAATTAAGGGTGAAATTCCCCATTTGGGAGGGTTCTCAAGGTAAGTTCTCTAACCTTACCCCTTTGATCATTGAAGTTATTGTTCATGCATTAAGGTAAGATGTCTGATGGCTCTATCCTTTTGCTTGGCCAACCTTTCAACTCACCTTGATAGTACTAGGAAAGGTTTTCATAATGTGTTATCCTCAATCTAGATTGCATTGAGCCGCATTGACTTATATTAGTTCAAATCATGCTAACTAGTTCTCAAAGAAACATCTATATGTTGATCACAAGAGGGTTTGAAAATCATTTTTAATTTAAGTAGAAATTGATCACTTTTATGGATGCCCTAATGCATACTTTGCTTGGAATGGTTGAAATCAATACAACATAACTAGGGTTGAAAATAACTTTTATTTCATTTTGAAGGAGTGTTTTTCTAGGTTATTATAAACTATCATTGGATGCATTGGAAGATCCAATAACCTTATTCAGAATGAAATCATTGCATGTTCTTTATTGTTGTTATGGGATTTTTCTAGTATTCCTTTTTCTGCAGAGCTTTATTGTTGTGCGAGGCTATTTATAACCCTCCTCTTTTTCCAATGTTTTGAGGATTTCATTATATTCATTTCCATAGGTGTCCAAATGACTTTGAAGAGAGATAAATTACCCAGTTTCAAGCCTTGACATTACTTCCTATGTGTTATCCAAAACTCTATCCAGGACTGTCATAAAACTACAGAAGTATTCCACTTTCAATGGTGATTAAAGTGTTGATGTCTTGCAATATTCTTATGACACATTGTTTTCCACATCCCAAAGAAGACAAAATATGTTAAGAAATTCCAAAGGACCTTGTAATTAGTCCAATTGTTGCCTCCTTTCACTATTGTATGAAGGGTTTTTAACCATATTTTGCTGTGGTGTTTGCATGTCTTTTGGTTTGGTTGGTTGACCACGATACATTCCTACCCTAACCACCCCAAACAATCTACCCAAACAATGCAACATTTATATTGTTTTCTAGTTGAGAGGGTCGATTCATGCTACAACCATAGTTCCAAAGAATTGATCTATATTGTATGATGAGAAACAGATTAATTTCTGAGTGTTGATGAATGAATGATAATTTTGGTTAATGATATAATTTTTGTGTCTTGACATATAATAATGAAATTTGATAATCCGGTAGCATCATATTTCTTCTAAAGTTATTACATTGAGCTCATTGCCTTATTCTCTCTTTACAATAGTGACACTTCATGTGTTTCATGGCATATACTTATTGAATGGATGCAAACTTATATTGGTTATGAACTTGTTACAATGATGCTCTATTTCATTTCTATCATAACGACCCAATTTCATGCTTAAATGTTTCATAAGTACTTGTTCATTCTTCACTTCTTGCACATATGAAATTTTCTAAATGACAACTATATTGTGAATGAATATATACTTTTTACTTAGAAAGTTTCACCTTGAACATTGTATATTGCTTGATCACTAATTATGAGTAATGGTGCATTGGTGTGTTGTGTTGAATAAAGTAAGTTTTTTCCTTCCAAGCATTCATTGAGCATTTTATTCTCTTACTTTTCTTGAAGCATTAGTTTAGAGAAGTCAACCCAAGTGAAACAAAGTCCTTGTCCTCACTTGTCTAGAAATGCAATGATAGGACTTAGTATTATCCCCCTATGAAAACCATCCTTATGTTAGAAACCATGGCCTAGAAATGTAGAGGCAAGGGCACTAAGGTGATAGTGGGTGGCTTCCCTATGCATTTCCTCAAGCTCTCCCTCACAGGGTAGGACATTCCTTTGGCAAGAGTTTAAGTGGTAACATGAGAAATTTAGCTAGAAACACCTCAAGTGTGTGTTTTTAAGAAGGTATTTAATGGAACCATATTAAAATGTATAACCCATGAGTAAATATAAAAAAAAAGAATATAAAATCATATACAAGGCCATCAGATTTTATTTGAACAACAAAGCAATAATTTCTTTGGAAGGTTTCAATATTTATTTTTCCTCGCCTTTTTAGGACAAAGAAGGCTTTGAGGCCAGGGAGATGTTAAATATGTAAATATAAGTTAGAGTATTGTTTTTTGATATAATTGTGTAATTTTTTTAAGAAGATAGTTAATTTGAACAAGCAGGACTAACTCAACCAACCAAAAAAAAAATCACTTGGATGACCTCTTTAGTGTGCAATAATAACACCTTCTATAATTGGCTCAAAAATCAAATTTTATTTTTTTGCTCAAAAATAAAATTTTAATTTTTTTTTTTTAAATAAATTGTTTTCATCGCAATTTTGACACACCATAGAAATATTGTGACGCAATTGCTATGTAAATCATGAAAAAATGTATAGGAATTTTGTGGCAATATACCATTTTTTCGTCTCAATTGCGACAACTCATAGAAATATTGCAACGCACTTGCTATACAAATCATGAAAATTGTATAGCAATTTTGTGGCAATATACCCTGTTTTCATCGCAATTGCGATGACTCGTAGAAATCTTGCGACACACTTTCTATACAAATCATGAAAATTGTATAGAAATTTCGTGGAAATATACCCTGTTTTCATCGCAATTGCGATGACCTGTACAAATCTTGCAACGAACTTTCTATACAAATCACGGAAATTGTATAGTAATTTTGTCGCAATATACCCTGTGTTCATCGCTCTTGCAACGACCGCTTCGAAAGATGATTTGTCGCAAAATTTTTACTCACTTTGCCTATATTGTTGAGTGTGTGACAATCTCTATTTATTGTCGCTCTTGCGATGATAGCTCTACATTGTCTCATTTGCGACGATTTCCCTACTATGTCGCTCTTTCGATTATTTCTTTACTTAGTCGTTCTGGCGATGTTATTTCTTCTTTTGTCGCAATTGTGACAACTTCCCTATTGTTGTCGCTCTTGCGACGTTAATCCAGGTTCATCTCACATTCCACGTCACATGAAGCGACGTTTGGGAAACTCAATATTCATCGCAATATCCACGACATAACGTCGCAAGAGCGTCGAAATAACTGTCGCAAAATGATTCGAATTTGCTAGTGCCTTGAGCCAAAAAATTGTTGGCCAAAAGTGAGTGTAAGATTTGTTGAAGTGACAATGGGAAACCTTCTAAGTTCCCCTAGGGTGCACATTTTTAAAGGTATTTGTAACATTTTGAAGTTAGGATGGGAGGTAATAGGGTCATAAAAGTGGTATCTTTGAAATTTTTGATTGTGTCCAACCATAGTGTAGCAAGAGTCTGGAGATGTGAATGTGATTCATCTTTCATTAGGAGCATGGGCCCATGCACTAGATCCAAAAATTTTGAAATAAAAAATAGAAGGTTTGTTTCCATACCATTTATCAAAAGGAGTCATACCTTTGACAAGAAAATTAGGTGTTCTATTGATGATATCGACCGTGTAAACAAATCACTCTTTTTAGAATGAATGCTTCATTTTATTGGAGTGAAGCATGCAATGAGCCATCTCCGTGATATCCCTATTATTTTTTTTCTTCTACTCCATTTTGTTGTGGAGTGCAAGGAACTATTATTTTCCAAGAGATTCCCTAATATACAAGAAATGACTAGAAAAAATTGCTAATATATTTAGCTCCGCATCAATTCTGACACACTAGATATTCTTGTTTCTTTGAATTTCTATAAGATATTTAAATTCTTGAATATATCCAAACACCCCATCGTTATATTTAATGGTGTATACCCAAAGAAAGTGGGGAAAATCATAATTGAAGGTGAGGAAGTACTTTTCTCCCCCATTAGAAAAGTTATCGATCCTTACATACCACTATGAACCAATTTAAGATGTTGAGAAGCTCGCCTCACTTTGTCCTTAAGAAATAAGTCCTATTGATGTTTTCTCAGTACATATCCTTCACAAACACCACTAGGTAGCCCAATTTGTGGAAGGTCATCATCCATATGTAGTCCACTCATATATTGCAAAGGTCCATAATTGATGTGATGAGGATGTTGATGCCATCACATGTTGTTTTCATTTGCATTGGCCACCATAGAAACAAAACCTTTTTTTATTTGAGGACGCCATCTTCCAAAAACTATACATATGATTATATTTTTCACATACACAACCATCTAATTAAGATGACATCGAATTTTTTAGATGGAATTGATATGAAAATAAAACTTAGTAGTAGAATATACAACACCCACAACAAATTAATTCAATACCCATGAGTATGATTAACCATATCAACATATAAAATATATTTCTACTCATACATTGAATAATAACAACTGATACATGGAAATTATAATAGTATGCATAACTAGCACTTCCTTCAAAATTTAATTACATTTGTTTCATTATTCTATCCTCTTATCAGGTACTCATAAGGCCATTACAATGATTTAACATGACAGGAAATCAAATTACATAGTAGAGGAAAACTTGTGCCCACTCCATTACAATATATGGCTATAATAGTCTCAAGTATGCATACAAATATATACTATATAGCTATAAATTCCATCCTAATCCAAAGATAACTTATATCCTTTTATCTTAAGGAGTATAAGTAAATAGTTCTCATATACAACAAAAGAAATAACATTAAATTTCAACACATCAATAATAAAATATATAATACTTATCAGTGTAGAAATTGTCTACCAATTCGTTACAAAAGAATGATGTTCCTCCCAACCATAGGCTATATGTTGAACTTAAACTCTCAGCAACAGAGGCCACTCTTGAGATGATGATATGCATCCACAAGGGTGCACTCTTTCTATGGATGGATTTAATTTCTCTTCTCGCATCCCAATTCCTAGGCTCATAGTCACTAATTACACATACAACAATTCCCAATCCACAACCCTCTTCCCCATCAACCTTCACAACCCGATGAATGAGATCCCCTTCTCTTCTCAGTAGTTCCTAAGGATATGCCACTTCCATACAAGACTCCAATACACGCTGGTTAGGAGATCTCACTACTGAGATTCCAAGGATAATCAATTGTAGAAATTTATTCATTAGTATCAGTTAACATCCAAAATTATCAAATAATTCATGATTTGGGTTCCCATAATTCGAATACATCATTCTCATGGAATTTCACTCGAGGATAATTCTATTATTTCCACAAATGAATAACAATTTGTAGGTTAATTCAATCTTTTGATAGTTTGAGTTATCTAATAATTCGAATGGTACCGAACCTTTGAACTCCCCTCTCAAATATTCAAGCCTTGAACAATAGTTACTTGCATGCAAAAACGTAAATATTTTAGTTGCATGGCATGAAGTGGCCACCTATCTCTTTTATGCACTAATCCCCCCCATGGATTGATAAAATAATGGTTTGTTAATAATCAAGGGAAATAATGAAGTTTTTACAAGAATTTGGGTGAAATCCCCTTACTAAGGTCCTTTCCTTATCCTACCTAATCCCCCTTGTATTTCCCCTCTTGTGGAGTCATAGCCCCCTTCTTTTGTCCTTCTGTTTTGCATTTGGTGATGTGATTTTTATTAATATTCAATGTTCAATTACAAATTACATTTTTTTTATTATGGCCATTCATTTTGTACATACAAAACACCAAATCGGGGATCACAAATCGGATATTACACCCCCCCCCCCCTATATTTTGCACCATCCATAGATTTTTCACCGTCCGAAATTGTTCCATACCATACTATAAAGGGTCTTTTCTTAAATAAATTGTTTTAGCTAAGTCATGCAAATATTTTAAATAATGTTTCTCTATTAAAACTAAGTAAGAATCTGACTCTCAATACCCAACAATAAAACCCTTGCATGCCTTATCCTTATGTCATTAAGCATTCCTTCATTACTATAATCCTATCATTCCTAGAACAAAGTCATTGTAAATCATATTCAATGAATATTTTATGAAAGTTCTATTTTTTTCATTTGCATGCAGTTGAAAGCTATCTTGAATTTAATGAATGTTTTATGATTCTAGATGAGATTTTTCAATTGTCAATCAATGGGATCTCGTAGAGGACAAGGGAGAAGGACACATGCTTTTGGTCAAGAAGGAAGGAACAAAAGGATTAGGTTATCTGTCCACTTTGATGCTAACTATGATGAGTTTAACATTTGGCACGTACAAGGCACCTTTCTTGGGTGGAAAAAAATCCTTTCTTAAACATTTGAGACCTATGAATGTACCTCTGCAACCCCATCCGAGTATTGTTGACATTCCTATGCATCCACAATCTGATCCAGCCAATGATGGGTGGGAAACAAACCAAAACAAAATTGTTTCAAGGAATGCAAAATTGCCAACAAACATGAAAACCACCCTCAACTTGAAATTTATGTTGCTTTTGTTGCTTATTCTAGTTCTTTATCTTAGAATCATCCTTACATAGATGTAAAATACTCCTCTTTGAAGCTACCTACAAACGAAAAGGGAAATAAACCTATGAAATAATATTCAATTTTAGAAACCTCAAAACCTTCTTCTATAAACTCCAAGGCTAGTGCAAAGGAGTAACAAGGAGAAGATAAGAGGGAAATTTCTCACTTAGACATGTTTCCGTCAGATATCTCAATACTGATCTTTTATTACGATGACATTTACAATGATATGAATACAAATTTGACTTGGTTTGACATTTTCAAAATTTTGGCTATTAAAGACATTATGCTTTATGTCAGATCGTTTGGAGGGACAAGGTGTTAATATACATATATATTTTGTCTTCATTTCAGATTATTATTGCATGTGGTGCATGATTCATTATTTCATAAAATTATTTGGAATAATTAGATGATATATGATGTCTTCCCTTATGAGAATCTAGTGGGACCTCTGCATACCTTTTATATATATTTTACATATGTCCTTCCCTCTTATTTAACTAATCCATTGACTCCTAATTAGTTGTTTACTCTCGTAAAAGAACTATAAGTTTATTTACATAGTTGAAATACATAATTGTTTAAGGAAGATACTAAAGAAAGGAGGATAACTTTGAAGGGGCATTAATACATCACATGCGAGGTATGCTAAAGCTTTGAAAGATTTTACTAGTGATCATATTTCATCATTCCTAAGTTTTTCTGAGTTAAACATATTTGTTGATATCAAGGATTTACTTGAAAAGTGATAAAGAAAGGTGGGTGATACTGATCATGTGGTCTTACCCCTTAAGGTTATTTATTTGTCTACATTTTTTTACACATATTAAAAGTTCTAAAACATGTCGAGTTCTAATTAGTGACACATTTTGCATAATTTAACTATGTGCTTCACATCACTTGAGTGGTCTGAGTTGTTGATGATATTGTAGGTTTGGGAGGTATTCCCACAAAAGTCCAAGGTGTCAGGCATGTGGGAATATTCGTTGACACCATATTAACCTTTTGTTTCAGTGAAATCAACCCCGGAATGAGGCCAAGGCCTCATAGGAAAGTTGATGGGATTTGTGGGCTTGTGATGGGGTGTCACACCCACTAAGACAATTAAAATATTCTAATTAATTTTTTAGTTTAGAAGGGGTGCCTAAACTCACTTGTTAGACTCCTATATAAGGAGAGAAGAGATTGTGACATTTCATCGTGACATTGTGGTGATGGAGATAGCATAAGTGAGTCTTCACTTGTGCTAGGTGGCTTGATATTTTTAGCTAAGGGAAATTCTGCATGGTGGACAAACTGGTCTAGATGAAGAGAAGTCGCAGGGATCGAATTGTACAGAGGTATTCATACAAGGGTTTTCTATACTTATATGTGAGTTGTAGGAAGGTAAAGTGCGTATGTATGTGGGTTGCAGGAAGGTGAATCACGCACGTACACAGGTTGCAATGGGAACAATTGTGCATACACAGGTTGCAATAGAGAAAAGAACGTATGTAAGCGGGTTGTAGTAAGGTAAATCACGTACATAGTTTTCTAGGCAGGAGTATAGGATGACAGCTGACGTCAACAGGTCGTACAGGTGGTTTGTAGTAGATTTGTGGGAAAAAGTTATTTCTAGGATATTTGTTAAGGTTTGGTTTTTCTAATTTGTATATTAGAGGACAAGGTTGTCCTCATATTTTAGTGAAATTGTATTAGTTGAGAGGATGGGTTGTGTCCTCAAATTTGTTGATATTTTTATTGGCTGGAGGGATGGTTTTTCCCTCGGGATTTATGAATTTGATAAGGATACATAACTGAAATATTGTGTCTCATATGTGTTGATGATTCATCTATGATATTTTGTGTTTCCACTGCATATAAGTTTAGTCAATCATTTTTCAGTTTAAAATTATTCAGTGATAACAGCTAGGGTTTTACTGTTATATCACTAGGAAGCAATTTTCAGATCTGAAAATTAGTCACATAGAGTTGTATGTGAAAATTGACATGAGTTTGATAGTAGGATTTCATTTTTCTTTTATGGCACTTATTTTCCTTTGTATGAGTATTTTTACATCTGAGCATTCTAAGGATGTCTCTAGTCCAATTCTTCACAGATATTTCTAAAAGCATTTAGCTCAATTTGTTGATTGGTTATATACAAATAATCATTGCATATTTTCCCTCAATGTTGGATCTTATTTCTCAAACATTTAATTTCTTTTAATGCTTGTACCTTTAGTTCTGTTTTTACTATTGTTGATGTTATAAATATTTTAAAAAAATAAAATTATATACAATTTTGTACATTTATATTTGACATTATAATATTCCATTTACCCATTTTGTTTTTATTTATGAATACCTAAAGAGAAAAGACAAATATATTATAAAATCAAATTATAAAATCAAATTATTTTTAAGTCAAAATTCCTCTTGTTGGGAATTTTTTTAATTTTCATCCTTAGGTTATAAATGAAGGGTGATAATCTTGCTTACCTCATCTACCCTAACAAGGTCTGAAGTGTTTTGTGAGAAGCATTAGAGTTTCTCACTCAACATCTCTTTGGTGACCATAATGGGGAAAATTATCATTCTTCAAGTCTTTCTTCTGCTATATTGTAGTCATACCCTTTTTTTCATCAATGATGTTTCCTTAGGCTCATCAACTTGACATTCGAATCCAATTTCTCGATCAATATAACATTTCTTCTTGCTTATTTGATCAAATCTTATAAATTGTTGTCACTCGTGAACAACTTGAATGTTATTGGAATACTATTGCTTGAGAAATATAGATACAAGAACAAGTAGAGAATCATCAACGACAAGTATGAAATCATCCATCCTAGCCTTGAGCCATTTATGGACACTCATTTACGATCTTCTCATAGAGCTAGGGGAAAATATTGTGAGTCCGATCCTTTAGCTAAAATTGGGAGGTGAAAAAAATTCTTAGAAAATATCCATAGGAAGCTTTGCAAATCTCATTATGATTCCGAAATTGAAGTTACTAGCCTTTCACAAAAAATTTCTCCAAGGAAACAATCAAGGAATTCTACCTCAGGTTAAATTCAAACTTTTTCTTCTTAGATAATTGGAAGCTTGTACAATAATTTTAATCCGGTTCAATCCACAACCAATCCAACAAAGGTAATTTGGAAATATGGGTTATTCCAATTTGAAGAAGATTCCAATACTACCCCATGACATGTACCTTCACCTTTAAATTTAAATCCAACCACTACTCTCCTTCCTAAATGTTAGGATCACTTTCCTAAGTTTCCAGGCAATGGAATTATATCTGTTAATGAGTATTTAATTACTAATTCTAATTCCTTTCATAACACAAGTGCTAATGATAATGGAACCTATAAGAGGTCATTTGTCAATTCATTCGAAGGGAAGGAAGTTGTTGATTTATTCAAATTACCCCCAAAAGTCTTTTCTATATGGGATGAATTATGTTACTAGTTCAAACCTACCTATGGACAACCTCAAATCCTAGTTGACCTATTGAGAAGTTATAACAATGTGATTTATGACAAAGGTGATATTATCAAAGATTTTAATTTATGTTTCACTAAGTTATAAAATAAAATTCTCGAGGTTATCAGACCTCATAATCATGATGCCCTTATGCATTATTATAATTCTATACCTCCTTCTCGTCATAGATTATAAGAAAAGAATGTCACCGGTTTAGGGTCATCATTGCATACTTGCCTGGAATATGAAGAACAAGTTTTGAGTATTGGTATTCCTATAAAGGATTTGAATATGTAGATTGATATGAATTTTTTTTTATAACTCATACGAGATATGAATAATTGAATGATCTCTTTGAAAAAAAAGTGATTGATCAACCAAATATTGGAAGTTTTTCTCAAGATTCACTCTAGAATCAATCTTTTCAACCTAAAACTATCGTGTCTCATGCTTGATGTAATTTTTGTGAAGAAAATCATGAAGAAAGCATGTGTGAACTTAGAAAGAATGTCAAGGAGAGAATTTTTGGAAAAAGAACTGATTTAACCATTTCCATGTTAGATTGGGTACGAGAGGATGACATTATGTTGGTTGATACTAGGAATCATTCTTATCAAAATTAAAACAAAGGAAATTTTAAAAAGAACTCTTTTACTACTAATTCTTTTGGTTCAATTTCTCAACAATATGATGCTCAAAATACATCTATCTAAATAGGTCACTTAGCTCAGACTGTTCCACAATATCAAGTCAACCCATCTTCTTCTTCTACCGATTTTCATAAATACAACATCCTAAAACATATGGCTAATACTAAAGTTGATACTACACTATTAGGTATGGCCTTTGTTCCAGAACAACAAGAACATCTTAGAATTTTAATTGAAGGAATGACTTCCACTATTTCCAATTTGACTAAAGATCAATATGAAGAAGAACTATATGTAGATAATATAGGTTTATATAATTCTATAAATATGGTTAAGAATCCTCCTTTTTATCTTTCTATGAAGATCATGAATAAAATTGCACATTGTTGTCTAATTGATGGTGGATTTGGTCCCAATGTAATGTCAAGGATCATTATGGAATAATTATTCCTTTCATACACCAATGAAAATTCTAGAAGCATGTGATCATATAATAGTAAACAAAAACCTACCATTGGTGAAATTAAAGATGAAACCTTAGTATTATGTGCACATATTGAAATTGGGACCACCTGTAACATACAAGTCTTAGATATGCCAGTGAGTAATTATTCTATTATTCTAGGAAGATATTGGAAAGCTCTAACTGGTGGGTATATGCCATTGGATGGAACACACATGTCACTTCCCAAGGTTGGAAAAAAATTATTGTACTTCATGAAGGGTGAATTTCACCATATATTGAAAGTGTTCCTCAATCGCATGTACATTGTATTGAAGAAGATCTGGGTGTGTATTTCATATTTTTAGAAGAAGATGATAATCATGTCACACAACCTATTAATTTTGATGATGGTATTTGGCATATGCATTTTGATGGTGCATGTTATAATGAAGGAAATGGATATGGTATTGTACTTTACTCTCCTTTGGGAAAAAAATATAATTTTTCTTATAGGCTTGAGTTTGCATGTACAAATAATGTGACATAGTTTGAAGCATTAATGCTTGGAATTGAAAATTCCTTTAATTTAGGGTGTGGTCATCTTTCTTTTTTTAGAGATTATGAATTTATCATTAATCTGGTTAAGAGAATTTACACTCCATCAAATAGGTTTTTAAAAATATATACACAAGCCATCTGGTACTTAATTTCAAATCTATTGTCTTTCAATACTACTCATATCTATAGGGATTTAAATTCAATGGCAGATAGATTAGCTATTTTCGTAGCTAGTCCTACAAGACAATTACTCCCTGAAAGACCAGATTTCACTTTCAAGTCTTTGTATCATCCTCATTTTATAGACAACATAGAAGGTTGGAAAGTCTTTTCTAATGATGAAAGCATGTGTGCCTTTTTATAGAATGATCCCCTCAATAAGAAATAAATTATTTCTTTGGAAGATAATGAATTTCCCAAGGATCAACTCCTTTGGAAAGCTCATTCCCATTAAGCTATGTAAGTAATCACAAGAATACTTATGAGTAGGAATCAAAAAGAAAAATAGGCAATACCATCCCAGTGAACATTGGGACACATGATGTTCCAAAGATTTTAAAGATTGGAGATCAATGTTTAGAGCCATAAAAATATAAAAACATAAATTCATTGATTTGTTTCGTGAATTTTGTGATGTATTTGCATGGTCCTATGTAGATTTATGTGGTTTTGATCCAAGTGTTATTCAATACGCAAGACCTATTAAAGAAGATGCAAGTCCAGTAAGGCAAAGACAAAGACCAATTAATCTTGCACTTGAAGCAACCATTAGGAAGGAGGTTGATAGGTTGTTGTCTCATTAAATCCTACAAAATCCATTCTTGGTGTCACTGTAGGAAAAATGCTTGGGAATATTGTACGAGACTTCAACATAAATATTGATCTAGAGAGAGTTATAGATATTCAAAATATCTCGACTCCAACTTCAAAGAAATAAATTCAATAATTCACATGTAAGATTAATTTTGTGAGGAGATTTATATTTGATTTTGCTAGAATGGTTAAACCCATTCATAATTTGTTGAGACGAGACCAAGTATTTTCCTAGAATGATACTACCCAAAAGGATTTTGTGGATATTAAAAATGCAATTAGTTCTACACATGTCTTGGAAAATCCTAATTTTTCAAAGGATTTTATTATATATACTAATGTCATTGAAGAAATTGCTTCTCCAATTCTTCTTCAAAAAGATGATCTGAATAATGAACATCCAATAGCTTACATGAGCCAACTTTTATTTGATGATGAATTAAAATATACTTTAATTGAGAAACATGCATTTTCTCTCGTAAAATCTATTAAAAAATTTCGTCACTTTATTCTTAGTAAGCATACTGAATTTAAATTCCCTTTCCCCACTGTTAAATTTATTTTATCTCTGACTCTTCAATTAGGAAAATTAGGACACTGGATTTCTAAGATATAGGAAAAATATTTAACTATTACCACTACTAATACGATAAAGGGACGTGACTTAGCACTACATCTGACTCAACATGATGAACCAAGATGTGTTTCTGAAAATAATGATGAATCTCTATCTACCTTATTCTTGATTGAGTACGTGAATATTGATATTGTAGATCATCCTTGGCATCCATATATTATCTATTACTTGCAATATGAACATTGTCCTGATACTTAGAAAATCATGAATGAATGAGGCTTCATATTGAAGATTCTAAATATCTCATTCTAGGCTCTCTTTTATTTTGTAGGTCAGCTGATGGTTTATTATTGAGATGTATTGATGATTCAACAACCTATGATATGCTTGAAAATCTTCATGGAACTACTGAATCCAATATACACATTGGGGTGGATTTTGTTGCTAAAGCTATTGCACATAAAATATCAAGGATAGGTTATTATTGTCCCTCTATCTTTAAATACTCATACACGTGTGTACAAGCCTATAATGAATGTTAGAAGGATGCTGATAGATAAAAAAATTATGCCGTGCATTTACAACTAGTCATGCCTGATTTTCCATTTTTAAAATGGGGATTAGAATTTATTGGGCCTATTAATCCTCCTTCTTTTGCAGTTCATGTATTTATTTTGACTACTACATACTAATTTACAAAGTGGGATGAATTAGTTCCTCTTAGACATGCTAAGTATGAACATGTGATCTCCTTTCTTGAAACAAATATTTTTTTCTAGATTTGGTCTTCCTATCGAAATCATTTTTATAACAGACCAGTTTTCATGTCTAGAATGTTGACACATTTATGTAGTAAGTTTGGAGTGAAACATTTCACTTCATCAACCTATTACCCTCAAGGAAATGGGAAATATGAGTCCACAAATAAAAATATGGTTAAAATACTAAAAATTGTTATTGACAATAAACCCTGCTAGTGGCACACTTTACTAATGTATGCCTTAAGGGGAAATTGCACAACCACAAAGAATAGTACATGGAATGACCCTCTTCATCTACTTTATGGTCAAGAAGCTATTATGCATGTTGAACTTGAACTAACTTCTCTCAGATTAGCTTTATAGGTTGAAGAGGTAAATTTGACTAATATTCCTCAAATATTTAGTGCTCAGCTTCTGTAGAAGAATAGAGGAATTACAATCTCAACAATTTAAAGAAAAGACAACAATCAGTTAAAAAATATTTTGACAAAAAAGATAAAACAACTACTTTTGCAGCTAGTCAAAAGGTGCTTTTATGGGATTCTACTCATGCAGATAAAGGGAAACACTCAAAATTTCATAAATTTTGGCTAGGTCCATACATAGTTTCCCGTGTCTTTGGAAACAACTCTCATCTACTCAAAGGTGAAGATGGTAGGATTTTCTATTATACTACAAATGGTTCACATATAAAGAATTATATTGAACCAGAGAGAAAAAAATAATAATTATGATTTAAAGATGTACATAATTTTGTACATAAACAAGTTTTTCTTTTCATTCTTCTTTGTTTTTAGAGTTTGATAGAAGTTACCCTCTTTCTGTTTTTTCTTGCTTCTTTTTTTATGTCCTTTGAAAGTTTTGTTTTGAATTCTTGGACCAAAACAAGTCTTGTAATTTCACATAGCATTTGCAAACAGGTTACTAATTCAATCTAAGCGCTATGAACAAAGACATTTAGAATAAATGAATTTCCTCTTGTATGTTCGAAGTTTCACTTCACCAAGTAATTAATCAATTATAAAGTTATATCTTGCAAGAAGCATAGTAGTTTACTCTTCCCAAGTTATCTTTCTTTCCATTTCTTCATTCATAGAGAGAGGCTTTGGCATAAAAGGCATATATTCATAATATTTCTTCCCATTTGTTGTCATAAATCTATGCATTTTGATTATGTAAACATTATAATTCAATCTCAATAATAACTGTGAAGCATGCATGATCCTTATCTACATTGATTGACAAACCAAAGATTTTGTATTATAGACTACTATAAATAGACCACCCATGGAGTCGCCATTTGTTGACCCAATGTACATATATGGGAAACCTTTATAAATATTGCAAAGGATTGCAAGACTAAATCCTAGCCATTACTTTTCTAAGGTATGATAGGGGTCCCACTAGGAAGATTATGTAATAAATTCCAAGGATTATCATTTCATGTTGTGACTATAATGGTTATAAATCATGTATTTTGAATGTAATTATATGGTGATATGGAATGTTTATGAGTTATATGGGTTGTGATACATGTTTAAGTTATATTATATATTTTTCATATAAATCAAAGGGTCAATATAAGGTTTGGTAAATATATGTATTGATAAAATTACATTTTGAAACAATGGATTGTTGGTCACACACTTACCACTTT
Organism: Picea mariana; assembly: GCA_032191745.1. Lineage (NCBI taxonomy): Eukaryota > Viridiplantae > Streptophyta > Pinopsida > Pinales > Pinaceae > Picea > Picea mariana. The sequence goes on from JASDQU010105831.1 coordinate 90,252, forward strand.
GATATATGTTGTATATGATCCATATGTGGGATGGTTGTTCATATTAATGGTTATTGGTATTTGTAACAACTTCTAGCAACACGATAATTAATGCATGGGAGACGTATGGGTTAAGGTGATGGAACACCAATATTGTAGCTCATTTGGTTTGTTTGAAGAACATTAGGGTTTGAAGCTCACAAGTTTTATGAAATCATGCAACAATGAAATCAAACCAAATCATTATATTGGTATAACAAAATTGTGGACATATAAGCTTATTCCCTGTGGTACGACCTTGAGAGAAATTTGTAGCCTTGTAGCAACAATATATAATATTTTACTGGTATAGATGAAAGTATAGTTCAATAATATATGTTCATTGAATAAATGATTTATTCTGGATATGTTTGAGCTTGTTATCCCTCTATCCCACTCTGCCTTTTTACCTTTCAATCCCTATTTGAGCACACAAGTGGTTATGGTTCATTTAATGAATTGTTTTGTTTTGAATGCCTAGAAATATCATGAATATATTTAGCATATATCTAATTGTGATAAAACTTACGAGATGGGCTTTGGTATTAATCTATTAATGTACATTTTACCATCATATATAATTTCAATGGGAAAAGTTCCTTGTGTATTTTTTTTCTTCAGTATATCCTCCACTCTCTTACCATAACACTGAAGGGTTATTATACTCGACCATTCACATGCAAAGGAATAAATAATTTTCCTTTGTTTGTCGAATATTTGACCATGTATCTATCACATACATTGACTAATAATACCCATGTAAAAGAAACTTTATTTGTGCCAACTTTCCATACAAAAGTTATTTCCTTAAATAATCTTCCCCGCCCTCCATAAATTGGTTCATGCTATGGCGTATTCCTCTCAATAATAACCATATGAGTCCTCTTTTACCAAAGGACCTTGAGATTAGAAATTTTCTAAAAAACTATAATACGCTGACAAAGATTATCCTGTATCATTGTATTTCAAAATAAGATAAAGGAATAATTGTCATGAAGGGAGGTTCACAGTTCAAATATGGGCATTTTTTCATACCATACTATAAAGGGCCTTGTCTTAAATAAATATTTTTAGTTGAGTCATGCAAATATTTTAAATAAAGATGCTCTATTAAAACAAAGTAAGAGTTTGAATTTTAATACCCAACAATAAAACCCTTTTAGTCCTTATCCTTATTCCATTCAACAATCCTTCATTACTATAATCCTATCATTCTCAGAATAGAGTCATTGTAAATCATATTCAATGAATATTTTGTGAAAGTTATGTTTTTTCCATTTTTATGTATTTGAAAGCTTTCTTTAATTTAATGGATGTTTTATGATTCTAGATGAGTTTTTTTTCAGTCATGGATCAAGGGGATTTCATAGAGGAAAAGGGAGAAATACAAATGATTTTGGGAAAGAAGGAAGGAATAAAAATGATTTTGGGAAAGAAGGAAGGAATAAAAGGATTAGGTTCTCTATCCACGTTGATGCTAACTCTGATGAGTTTAACCATTTAGCATGTACAAGACACCTTTTCTTGGGTGGAAAACAAGCCTTGCCTAAACCTTTGAGACATATGAATGTACCTCTACAACCTTATCCAAGTATTTATGGCATTCCTCTACATCCACAATATGACCCAACCAATGATGGGTGGGAAACAAACATGTTTCAGGGAATGAAAAATAACCCATCACGAATGAAATTCACCCTCAACTTGAAATTGCTACTATTTCTATTGCTCCTTTTGTTAATTATTTCCCTTTGAATAATCCTTACAATGAAGTAAAATCTTCCTCTTTGAAGCTACCTGCAGATGAAAATGGAAAAATACCTATGAAAGAATATTCAAGATCAGAAACCTCAAAATCTTCTTCTATCCACTCCAAGGCCAGTGCAAAGGCGTTAAAATGATAAGATAGGAGAGGAATTTCTCACTTAGTCATGTTTCTTGAGATACATCAGTACTAATATTTTATGTTGATGACATTTACAATGATGTGGATAAGACTTTGACTTGGTTTGACATTTTCAATTTTTTGCTATTAAAGACATTCTATTTTATGTCATAAATTTTGGAGGGACAAGGTATTAATATACATATATATTTTGTCTTCATTCCAGATTATGATCCCATGTGGTGCATGATTCTTTATTTCATAAAATTTATTTGAAATAATTAGATGATATAAGATGTCTTCCCTTATGAGAATCTAGTTGGACCCCTTCCTACATTATATATATATATATATATATATATATATATATATATATATCCTTTGCTCTTATTTAACAACTGTATTGACTCCTAATTATTTTTTTACTCTCGTAAAAGGAATATTAATTTATTTAGACATTTGAGCTTAATAAATTTTTAAGGAAGATACAAAATAAAGGAGGATATCTTTGAAGGGACATTACTACATCACATGTTAGGTATGCTAAAGATTTGAGAGATTTTACTAATGATCGTCTTTCATCATTCCTAATTTTTTTCTTAGTTAAATTGCTTTGTTGATAGCAGGGATTTACTTGAAAAGTGACAAAGAAAGGTGGGTGATACTAATCTTGTGGTCTCCCCCCTTAAGGTTATTTATTTTTTTGCACATCTTTGCACATATTAGAAGTTTTGAAACATGTTTAGTACTAATTAATGACACATTTTCTATAATTTAACTGTGCGCTTTACATCACTTGAGGTGGTATGAGTTTGAATATAGGATTTAATTTTCCTTTTATGGAACTTAGTTGCCTTTGTATGAATATTTTTATATCTGAGGATTCTAAGGATATCTTTGGTCCAAGTCTTTGTAGAGATTTGTAAAATAATTTAGCTCAGTTTGATGATTGGCTATATACAAAGGATCATTGCATGTTTTCCCTCAATGTTGACTCTTGTTTCTCGAACATTTAATTTATTTTAATACTTGCGTCTTTAGTTCTCTTTCTATTATTGTTGCTGTTATAAGTTTCATTTTTATTTATTTTTTATATGCATTTTTCTACATTTCTATTTTGACATTGTAATATTCCCTTTACCCATTTTAGTTATTTTATTTTATGCAAAGCTAAAGCAAACAAACAAATATAAAATAAAATATATTATAAAAATCAATTTACTTTTAAGTCAAAATTCCTCTTGTTGGGGATATTATTTTTTTAATTTTCATCCTTAGGCTATAAATGAAGGACAATAATCCCACTTACCTCATCTATCCTAATGAGGTCTGAAGTGTTTTGCGAGAAGCATTACAATTTATCACTCAACATGTACAATACATTTTTTTACATCAAAATGTCAAAACAATGCATAATGCACTTTGATATCAACGTGCACCTATATCAATTATCAAGAGAAACATTGTTATAACCATTTTTATGCAACGATTATTCTCTCCATAGTAATTTTCAACCCACAATGTAAGCGTGCATATTAATAACAAAAAACAAGTATGAAATTTTAACCCAATACTTATTTGTAGGTATATTCTTTGCTTCACAAGGTTTCCATAAGAAAGAGTTCAACTATTGTTCTTTCTGGCACACCCTCCTTGATTCTAGCCAACATTTCACATGAATATCTCACAAAAAATTCTTTTAAGTTGCCTTTTCATTTCCACACTCACCCTTCTAGGTTCAAATTTCCCCTTCTCTATTAGATAGTCCCCGAGGCGATCCATCTTGCCAAGGTTTTCATGTGCAAGAAGAGAACCAAATTACTACCAGGAATCCACTAACAGTCTCAATTGTGGCAATAACATGATTCCATTGTCATCACACTGGCCTTCTTCCTAGGCTTTCCATATTTTGGAAATCATCATTTTCCTTAAATTTGTTCTCCTTATAGATATTTCTTGTAGTCCACTAAAACATGACCAATTTTCATACTATATTTTCACTGCAACATTCACAACAACTCCTAAAATGATCTAAAAAATCACAAGTTATCAATAATTCTATCATTTTAACTAAATCATGTTATTTGCAATGAGATATGACTCAATCGCGCATTCACACAATGCATGCAAGAATATATTCCAAAATATAGGTGTGCATAACCACAAATTGCACACTTGCATAATTTATTCATGCACATCTACTCAATGCATATTTGGATTGATTAAGGAATACCATATTCCAATGTAATTTTTTCCACCATGATGAGTTGGAAGGTCTATCTAATGCTTTGATACATCATCCATCTGCCTCCCTAATAATTGCTCAACCATCTAGACACCTTCCTATTTAGCCCAGCAAAACAATGGGAATATACACTTTCTCTGTTAAACAGTCCCTTAGGCATGCTCGAAGGAATTTCCTTTCTCTATTATATAGTCCCTCAAGTGTACTACAAGGCATTTCCTTTCTCTACTTTATATTCCCTTAGGAAACCCTCCCCTTCTGATGGTGCTCTTAATGTTGGAAAGAAGGTTACAGTCTAGGAAACCAATACAAGTAGGAATGCCAGTGGAAAATTGTGTAGCGCTATAGCCTTTACATATCTAGCATCACCATGGAATCACATATGACTATCTCAAATGGAATTTTAATCGCACAATAGGATCATAAATCTTGATTTTCTTTGGTTGTTAGTTCATAACCAACACACATGACATAGAATTTTATCCATATGAATGCATTTAAAATATTAAACAACTTTTATATGTCCAAGGCTTCTTGTCTTTTCCACACTATGTGGAATATCATTCACATAAATGCATTCAAATCACACAAAAATACCAAATTATGATATCCAATCTTGGTTGAAGGAATTCTTACTTGAATTATTGTCAGTATCTATGCAACAAAAGAATATTAAATGCACACTTGCATGATTTCCATCCTCATATGTGATCTCTCCTATCAATTGGTGTCTTATGGAGGCTCACGTACTCCTTTCACCAACCTCTTGATCATCCTTTTTTTTCCTTGTCCTTCTTCATAAGGTTGGCTTTCATATGTAGCAATATCATCATTGTCTTCAACCATGATATCACCATTTTTGGTTATACAATTACATCAATCATATTTAATAATTATATCATACTCATGGCATCTGTAAAAACATATTAATCTTAACCAATATCTATATGCACTATCAACATATATACACCATGGTTTATTTCTCAACATGCCCACTAGTGCATATGCATTTCAATGGTGTTATTCTCTTACATTTCTAACATTCTCTTGCCTTAATTATCTTTACAAATAAAACTAAAAGTAATATAAAAGAAAGTTGGAATATTCAACGACACTGAGAGGGGGGGGTGAATCAGTATTGCACAAATTTTAATACTTTCTCTTTTTACTAATTTAACTGATCTTCACAGAATAAATCATAAGAAATGTAGAGTATTATATATATCAACATAACTCAACTCAAAGGAACAATACACATATATTTTATGTGGAAACCCAATATGGGAGAAAACCACAAAAGTTTTTCCTTATATTTAAACAATAGTTACATTCCTTACAGGCTACAACCTGTGAGGGACACCAATTCCTGCAGTAAGCACCGACTTAAAATTCAATATGATAGGCACCCACTTGTTTAGAAGATGAGGAAATCAATCCTATCTGTAAGCACCCACTTATAGTTAACATACACCAATTTTCTAGGAACCAACATGTTAAGAAGAAGAGGACACCGATCCTCTCCCTTGATCCACCATGCCACCCTTAAATTATCTTCTTTTCATTATCTGACATCCTTGAACTTCGAAGCTTCATAGCTTATCTTCACTCGATCCCCTGCTCCTTCACTCTTCCCTCTTCCATTGCTACTACTTCTTGAACTGAATTTGAATATGGTTATTTATACATTATATATCTCCATAATTTGTCCATATTCACAAGGGTGTTCATGGAGCCAGCTCCAGATATCCACAAAACTAGGTTGTGACCCTCCTTAGAAATTGGCCTTCAATTTCCTTCCATCGCATGCCATCCACTTTCTAGATAGAGTATTCTCAACAACTGTAGGATCACATTGAGATTCGATATCCACCATTGATTTATTTCATTATCCACAAACACACAACATGCCCACAACATTCCCACAACACATGAAAACCATCCCATCTTTCCATGTTTTGATCTCATTCCTTGATTTGCTTACTATCCATTAAACATTACATGCAACCAAAATGCACAATAGTTGTTTTAAATGAATCAACTGTCAAGAAAAAGAGCAGGTGTAAAAAAAAGAGTAGTCCAGATGTAAATTTTACAAATAAGAGACCAGGTCGACTCATATCTAGAAAATTAAGAAATCAACAACGTGATAATGAGAAATCGACCCCTGTGATAGAAGTTGATAATCATTTTTCTAAGAATGAGATTGAATATTTTATTTCTCAAGAGGATATCGATGACGGGATTTTGGGGAACAATATCGGTACTAATGCAACACATTTCGATTTCATTTCTAATCTCCCACCATTCCTAAATAAACAAGAGGGTTTCTCTGGTATACAATACGATCTGAAACAAATCACATGACAAACTAAATTTCCCTCTGTTGAACAGGCTCAACCTTTGCCTACTATAGAACCAGTTCATTGTGAAAACTGTTTTGATTGGATTGAGAGATATTACCGGGATGTCCCCTATTTTCAAGCACAATTAAACCAAATGGTAGCACGAAAATCATTGTTCGAGAGGGAGAATGACGAGTTGAAATCCTGTGTTCGATCAAATGCTCACAAGGCAAACAATAGGATTAAGGGGTATGGTAATGTGATTATTAAAAACTCAACAAAATTCAACACCATTATGAATTCAGACTTATCAGATGTTTCTCTATCAAATCTCTGAAATGGTAAATAGTTATTTTGATTTTTTTTATATGATTCTGTTGGAGAAACAATAGATAGATTCACTTTTTGATTTTATTTATTTTAAGACTAGCTATATAATCGAAAGATTTTGTAGCCTGTCTATTTGAAATTATTTGTTTGTATTATTATCTAAACTTTGATTTCATTTTATCATTTCAGGTAAACAACAGATTATGATGCTATGTTTAAGGAAAAGGAATCATGGGTTAAGTGTTCAATAGCTTAGTAATTTCCCATTTTTTTAAAAACAATGTCATTAATGTAATTATTTTTTATTTAAAGACTCTTACAGGAGTATCTTTTTGTTACTCTATTTTTGTAAAAAAAACTTATTTTTAGGGATCTTCCTCTATCTTTTATGATAAGAGGTAACAAATCCAAGACATGTTTAAATAGCTATTGTTGCTTGGTGTTAAGGGTATTTTTTTTTGGACCATAGAATGGACATATAATTTTGGAAGTGATATGGGAAAGCAGTTTGTTGTTGGCTTTAGACCTATGTAAACTATGCAATGCTTGTTTTATTGTATTCTCCTATGATTTCTATGTTATGAAATGTTACTTGCGTTGATTCAGCTTTAGTCTTTTCTTCACAAGATATTTTATATCATTGATTATCTGAATGTTGTCCATTGTCTGTTGGCCTAGTTTGTACCTGTGATCGATCAACTATATAGGTATTTGTGAGTTTACTACTGATGTTAAAGGGTTGATAACATCAATGCCCAGGATTGATATTTCTTTTGTTCACAACTATTGGTTATCTTGAGGTCACAGGAAATATAATCATTTATCTTTTTGCTATTATAAATTCACTCCAAAATATGAAACACTTCCTTGAATTTCTTCAGGAAGTATTATGATTGTCTCTGTCATAGGTTTCCACTTAATACAGGACAAACAAGAGCTCACACAATGCAGAGAGATGAACTTAGTGTATTATTGTTGATCAGCTAAAGGTTAGTAGATGTATTGCTTTATTATATTTAAATTTGTTTGTATATGAATGAACAATGATTGCATACTTTAGACGTTAATTAGCTTTGTCTATTTTCATGTTATCATCACAATCATATTCATTCAATGTTTATTAGTTTAATATTTTTAAACACTAGAAAGTGTATTGTTCATACTTGATCTTGTTCAGAAACTTTATCCCAAACAATTATTTTTGCAAGATTTTATTTAAACCTTATAAAATGTATATAATCATGTTGGAAATATCACTGAGAGGGGGGGTGAATCAGTTATAATATAAGCTTGAAAATTTTCTCTTTCTTTTCTGAATCTTTCTAGATTATTATTTAATTTGTTATTGATAAATTAACATGCATAGATATACAATATTTGATCAATCACATAGAATACACATAGACACAGATTTTCATGAGGAAACCCATAAAGGGAGAAAACCTCTTCTTCTTTGGATGTCAATCAAGCTCCAACCTTCATGTACATCATAGTATTTGAGAACCAACTCAAATATGAGGCTACAAACTCTGATAGAAAGCTACAACTTGCAAAGAGCACCAACTCTCAGATTTCTCTAGCACCAACTAGATGGAAGCACCAACTCCCAGAATATCTTCTAGCACCAACTAGAATTTAGAGGACTACAATCCTCCCTAGCACCACCCTACCACCCTGATTGAATCTTACAAAACTTTACTTACTTGCTTTGTCTCTGATATGGTCTGTTACAGCTCCTTGTCTCCTCTGCCTTCTTCAGTTTCTATGCTCTGTTCCGCTTCTGCATCGTTATGCTTCTATGTTCTACTCTTTCTCCTCCTGCACTTAACACTGTGTCATGTTCAACTTCTCTTCTACCTTTTATTCTCTGTGTTGCCTCTGCATGCTCTTCACTACACCACTGATCTCCCCTTCAGGTTATGCACTATGTATGCTCCTACCCACATGCATCACTATCAGAAAAACTCACTATCTTCTCTGTTTTGCATGTCTTTATCACGCTGAGTCATCTACCTGATCATGATTCGAACTCTTCGTATTCTCTAGCGGTTATGATGAATCTGTTCATCATCAGTGATCATTATCCAAATATTCTTTGGATTCTCTAGAATTCGCAACTCTTCGTCTTCTCTGTCATTTATAGCAAGTCATTTTTGGCTTCTTTGGCTTCTAAGCCCCTTCCTTCACGTGGCCATCGATGGTGACCATACTCCTAACCAACAGGCGCTTCGTGACTCACAACTTCAAGAATCTTGGTATGAGACATATCTATTCTCCCAACTCTCGGTATCCAAAGTGGAGCCTAGCGACGTGCTATCTCCTCCCTTAACCTTTGTTGATGTGACCATGGCTGTGACCATAGGCCTAACTTCTGAGCGCTTCGTGATCTCAGTCTAGCGAGTGCTAGGTCCTTCTTTTGATATGACCTTGGGTGATGATCTCACATGGCCATGTGATTGAAGGCGCGACCAAAGGTGGTTTGAGGGCAACCCGCTTTTCACCCCGCAATCCACTACAGATCTCCATGTATGCCTTTGGAAATACCGTGGTTTTGATTGTATCCCGCTCAAGAAAAATTAATAACTAAGCATGTTCTAGCCCCTCAATTGAGCATGACCGTTGATCTCCAATCCCTTATCGATGCCACTCGATCAAAAAAAAGTATATGTCTTCCTTTCCTCCTTCCATGCATGATCCCAAATCTCCACGATTTGTCGACATGTAGCTCCCTTCCAAAACAATGGCTACGGTTTATTTCATGATCCAAGCTTCGAGATTATCAACTCTCAAACATTGCTTTCCTTCGTATGTCAATCTTATGAATTTACAATCCACTGACACGTGTCCCTCTAGGATTAACGGTCGAGATCTCTTTCGGGTCTTCGGACTCCAGAGATTTCAAATCTCAACTTCTCATTTCTTCTAACTAGATATCTTTCGAAATGGAAGATTTGCAGACATCTGTCCACTTTAATCCAATGGTTATCCTCCGCTTTGGGACTTTTCCCTCCGACATTTTCATATTTTAGTTTCTCCTCGCCTTACTTCTCTCTGAGCATTTTACCCAGAGCTTGCGATGTACTGACACTTGTCCTCTCATAGATCGACAACTCCCAGCTACTTCGGTTGTTCAGGCTTCAACGATTTCAAAACTTTCTCCTTCGTGTTTTCCCAGAGTATTTCCACCCGAATGCATAATATTCTGACACATACCCCTCTTTGCCATTAACGACCAGGGTATTCTTCGGGTCTTCGGCATTCAGGAATTTGGGACTTTAGTCTAATCACTGGTGGTAAAACTCCTGAAGTAAAACTCCTGTAGTGACGTAACTTTCTTACGTTAGTTGATGGTGTGGCACGACTTGAGTAGTTGTCGTGTGTCACTCAGATTCGTGATTTGCATGTACTTGAAATGTTGATTCAACTTAACACTTGTCATTATCTGATTGCGCCATGTGTCCTTGCTGATAGGGATGATTTTAAGGATGGAAATTTATTTTAAAATGTAGAAACCTTGGAGAATCTTACTAATCCTTCATATGCCAACTATAAATGTTTGGCGATATTTTTGTAAAAATACTAAAATTTATAAGGATTTTATATAGTTTTTATAAAATTTTGGCTATTTTTAAGGTAAAATAATTTTATCCTATAGAATTTGGGTGAATCATTTTTAAAATCGCGAATCTCATTTTTGGAAAAACCACGGAAAATTATCCCATGAGCGAAATTTAGCCCCTAAAATCATCCATGCAAGTTGTTGAAGTGGATCTCCTCATGTGACACATGTTCTTCTCTTGGATCTAACGGTTGTTCTAACTCTCGAAATGTATCTTAGATCGATGGCTGAGAGTGACTTCAGGACTTTTCTTTTCCTTTCCAACCACAAACTCCCGAAGTGATTCACTCCGGAATTGTGGATCGTGTGCCACCTATCAGTCTTGACGATGGACGGTCCTTACTTACTTCGGGACTTCGGGACTTTGACGATTATGCTCTCCTATGCTCATCCAAAGGCTTAACCTTCATGCATTTATATATGGATCCAATGATTGTTGATCCTCGGTTCTCAATATATGTACTTCTCCTCTGCACTTCCTCTAGTCACTGGACGTTGATCTAACGGTCATTGCATTTTCTCCAAATCCGATGGTCCTTATTCATTTCAGATTACGGGCTTCAGGTAATTCGAATTTCAAGTTGCCAATTCTTGTGAAGTGACATTCCCCAAACAATAACCTCCTCGCAACTTTTGACCTGAACAAAATGTTGTTCGTCGATCATGTTCTTAGATCGATGGCTCGATCTATCTACGATGTTGCTCTTCTATCTTATCTTTTCCTTCCACTTAGAATGATCCAAAAGTTGTCAGGTATTCAGGATTGATGATCCAACAGCCATTGTCGTTCTTCCTCCTAAGGTTTCTCACCTTCAGCTCCACCTTCTGTTCTTGCAATCAATGACAAGAACACTCTTCCTGTAAACAGGCCAACAATCTCCCCCTTTGGAATTGATGGAAACCTTGAAAGGCTGCACTATTGTTCTTAGACCTCCAATTATAGCATCCAAAAAACACCTTTTTCTCCCCTTTGACATCAATGTCAAAGAAAACAGAGAGTGACTATGTGCTCCCCCTAATCAGATATATTATTTAGCTTGATAACGGGGTCACTCCCAACTTATGGCATAGATACTCAAACTAAGATTTTGCAAGTGGTTTAGTGAAGATATCATCAATCTGATCTTTGGATGGAATATATTTCAAAGAAACAACAATGTTGGTCAAATTTTCCCTCAAGAAGGGATACTTTATGGGTATATCCTTGGTCTTGGAGTGAAATACAGGATTCTTTGACACATTAATCGCACTAGTATTATCACAATGAATTGGGATAGGTGCAGTATATTTTACCTCTAAGTCTGCAAGGTTCTAAATCATCCACAATACTTGGGTACAACAAGTGGTAGTTGCAATGTATTCAGCTTCTATGGTTGATAAGGAAATGGAACCTTGCTTCTTTCTCAACCATGCTACAAGGGAATATCTAAGAAGAATGCACCTCCACTCATGTTTTTCCTTTCATCCACGCAGTTATCCCAATAAGCATCTGAATAGACTGATAGTTGAAAATTCTGATTCCTAGGATACCATAGGCCATAGTTCATTGTTCCTTTCAAGTATTTGAATATTATTTTGACAGCTAACAAATGACTTTGTTTAGGTGCAGCCTGATACCTTCCTACCATTCCAACAACATGCATTATGCCTGGATGGGAGGCTGTTATGTACAATAGGTTTCCTATCATAGACCTATATGAACTTTGATCAACATCAGGTGAGTCATCATCCTTTCTTAACTTACATTCAGTGACCATAGGTGTGCTCATAGGTGTAGAATATTCCATTTGAAACCTTTTCAACATTTCTCTTAGATATTTCTCCTAGGAAAGAAATATTCCTTCAGACCTCTGAGTAATTTGCAGACCAAGAAAAAATGACAGTTCCCATATCATAGACATTTCAAATTCAGACTGCATGGAAGAAGCAAACCATTGTACCAATGAATCATTATTTCTTTCGAAGATGATGTCATCTACATCGACCAACACAATGAGAAAATCATTACCCTCTATTTTGATATATAGATTGTTTTCAATTGTTCCTCTCTTGAACCCTTTTTCTTGAAGATACTTATCCAGACTGTAATACCAGGCACAAGGATCTTGTTTCAACCCATATAAGTCTTTCTCCAGCCTGCAAAAAAATTCGGGTTATCTGATAGTTGGAAACCCTCTGGTTGTTCCATATAGAATTCTTCTTTCATATCTTCATTTAGAAAATTTGACTTGACATCCATTTGATAAACTTTAAATTGTTTATGACAAGCATAGGCACGAAACATTCTAATAGCTTCTAATCTTGCTACAGGCGCAAATGTTTCATCAAAATCCAGTCCTTCTATTTGAGCATATCCTTTGTAGACTAATATAGCCTTATTTCTTACAATATTTCCTTGCTCATTCATCTTATTTTTGTAGACCCATTTGGATCCTATTACATTTTTATTTGTTGGCCTAGGAATGAGTTCCCAATTGTCATTCTTTTCAATCTGGTCCAGTTTCTCATTCATTGATTTTAACCAATTTACATCTTTACAGGCTTCATTAAAGTTCTTGGGTTCCACCATGGATATGAAGGATATATGTGATTTCTTGGTGTCTTTGATTATCCTTCTCCTGGTTTGTACACCTTTGTCTTTCTCACCAATTGTATGACTTTTAGGATGATTCTTTTGAGTAATTCTAATTTGATGTTGATTGTTGTCCTGGCTCTTCTTGTCTAGGTGTCCCTTCTCCACCCGATTCATAATCTTCTTGTGACTCTGAGATTTGTTGTTATTCATTTTCATTATTCTCATCATCTTTTTCATCTAGCTTAGTGATTATTCTCTGTTGATCTTTTACAGGAGCTTCTTCATCAATTCGAACATCAATACAGTCTACTAATTTATGCATTCTTTTGTTAAAGAATCTGTATCCTTTACTGTTCGTTTCATATCCTAATAATATTCCTTCATCAGCTCTGCTATCAAATTTTCCCAGATGATCATCATTATTCTTGATGTAGCATTTACTTCCAAATAATTTGAAGTGCTTGATTGATGCACGTCGACCAAACCACAACTCATATGGAGTTTTACCATTGATCGTCCTTAGATGTGCTTTGTTTAGAATATGAATAGCTATATGAACAACCTCCACCCATACGGTTTGTGAAATTTCCATTTCACTCATCATAGCCCTTACCATCTGCTGAACTGATCTATTTTGGTGTTCTACGACTCCATTTTGTTAAGGAGTACCTGGAATAGTATATTCTCTTTTAATTCCATGTCTGTCACAGAATTCTTTGAAGTCTCCTGACAAAAACTCTCCTCCCCTGTCTGAGCGAATTGCCTTTAACTTCCTCCCTGTCTGATTCTCAGCTAGCGCCTTAAACTTTTTGAACTTCTCAAACGCATTAGTTTTTTCTCTCAGAAAGGCAACCCACGTAAGTATGGAGAAGTCATCAATGACTAGCATAAAGTAACATTCTCCTCCAGTTCCTTCCTTTTGTGATGGTCCACACAAATCCATATGAACAATTTGAAGTGGTTTCTCTGAAGATGTGAAACTATTTGATTTGAATTGAGCACGAGTCAGCTTCCCCATTTGACAATATTCACATACAGAGTTATTAGGCTTAGATATTATTGGAAGGTCTTTCACAACACCTTAATTATTCAGTTTTACAATATGATCAAAATTCAAGTGTCCAAGCCTTTTGTGCCATAACCAACTTTCATCAAATTTTCTTAAATGACATTTCTCCTTATCTTCCTTCAAAACATATACATTGTTTTCAGTTCTAACCCCTTTTGCAATCAGCTCTCTTGTGTTTATTATCTTTATTTTACAATTCTTGGCAGTGAAAGTGACTTCACATCCTATTTCACATATCTGACTTGCACTAAGAAGATTATGCTTTAAACCATCAACAAATAATACATCTTGAGATTTGCTTCTTCCATTACTTAAGATTACTAGACCTTTACCTCTGATCTTTCCTGGAGCATCATTTCCAAAGGTCAAACTCCCTGATTTATTTTCTTTGAGTGATAAGAACTTACTTTTGTCACCTTTCATATGACTGGAGCATCCACTGTCAATATACTAGGGGTCTTTTTGTCTTTGAGATGAAAACACTAATCCACACTTGTTATTTTCATTCTTCTTCCAAACCTTGACGTTTTCAGCTTTATGATTTGAATCTGTCTTATATTTCTTCAAGCGATATTCTGCATCTTTATGTCCATAATTATGGCAGATGTAACATTTTGGTTCATTGAATAAAGGATCATAATGATTGTTATGTTTAATCTACATCCTTTTCCCAGCCATAACATGATTTGCAGTCTGTGGTTGTTTGTTACTTGGCTGTCTCATTCTTTGTTGTGGCAAATATTTAGTCCTTGGTTGTCTTGATTGCTTATGTCTAAATCTTAAAGAACAATTTACATCTTTGTGGCCAAAGTTAGAGCAGTAAAAACAATATCCATAGAAAAGATATTTGTACCTGGAAAATGGTTGTCTTCTTTGAGCAGGTCAATTTCTTCCATGCCGATGATTTCCTTGAGCAGAGGGTGTATTATTTCTTTGTTCTACAGATTCAGTTCTGGTAGCTTTTCCTTCACTCCTCCTTGGCGGTTGATTCTCTTCCTTTGTTTATGCAGGTTTGTTGTTGTCATGGTTGTATATTTGACAAACTTGATGGATTCTTTGTTGCTTGGTTGACCACTACTCGATCCCTCTTTATAACCCAAACCAGTTTTCAATTTCGAATTCCTTTGTTGATTCAGAATGGATGCTAATCCTTCTGAGGCTTTAATACTTGTCATAGTCTGATGATATAAGGCCTGAAATTTCTCTAGATCTTTTCTGACAGTCACTACTTCAGCTTCCAATTTTTCACCTTTTGTTTCAGCTTCCTTCAATTGTTGTTTGAGGATGTATTCAATCTTGTTAGCTTCTTCTAACTTAACTTTCAACAGAGCAATTTCTTCAGTTGATTCATTGCATGTTTTCTCATACCTGAGAAGTAACTATTTTTGTTTTCTTTTCTTTTCTCTGAGTTTATCAATCTCTTCCATGGCACTGACGAGTTCTCGTTCAAGATCTACTACTGCTTCACAATCAGCGAACTCACTTCCTGTATCTTCAGTGTTTATATCTTCTAAAGCTATTATCATGATATCATTTATTTTATCTTCAATAGAAGAGTCACTGCTTTCATCATCTAAGGGATCATCATCATTGTTTACACAAAGGCTTTTCTTCTTAAAATTATTCTCTTTATAGACCTTCTTGTGTTTGTGCTTCTCTTCATCGTTATATGTCTGATCATTTCTTTTGTGAGGAAAATTAGATGAAAAATGACCTATCTTATCACAATTGAAACATTTGAAGGGTAGTTTACCTTTATATTTTCCTAATCCTTTCTTTAGTCTTCTCACAAAATTTGCTTCAATCTCATCTATATCGGAGTTTGTGTTTTTCTCTGATTTAAAGGATGCCTCTCTTGTAGTGGATTTACTTTTGGTGATTCTCATTTCATAAGAAGTTAGGGTTCCAATAAGTTGTTCTAGTGTCAACGTTTTGAGATCAGTTATTTCCTCTATAGAAGAGACCTTTGAGTTAAATCTATCAGGAAAAGATCTTTATATTTTCTGGACTAGAAAGGTTCATCTATCGTTTCACCTAGACCTTTCATAGTGTTGACGAGTTCTTCTATACGTAAGAAGTAATTACTAATAGTTTCTTCTTCATCCATATTTAACTACTCAAATTTCAGTCCGTGAGTCTATAGTTTTGCCTCTTTCACTTTTTCATTACCTTCATAACTACTTATCATCTTGCCCCACATAAAAAATTTTGAATCAGAGTGCATGAATTTGAAGAACTCAGCTTCTGCAAGTCCACTGAAGATGGCATTCATTGATTTTGCATTAAAGCTAAACTCCAGCATATCATCTTTTGAGACCAAGACTACATGATTCACATATCCAGTTTCAGTGGTTGTTATCCAAATATTATTTGGCTTATCTGGCAGTTGCAATATTCTTCTTATCTGTCAGTTACATCCAGTCATTTTTGGCTTCTTTGGATTCTAAGACCCTTCCTTCACATGACCATCGGCGGTGACCATATTCCTAACAAACAGGCACTTCGTGACTCATGACTTCGTAAATATTGGTATGAGACATCTCGATTCTCCCAACTCCTGATATCTGAAGTGGAGCCTAGCGACGTGTTAGCTCCTCTCTTGACCTTCGCTAATGTGACCATGGTTGTGACCACAGGCCTAACTTCCGAATGCTTCGCGATCTCAGTCTAGCGAGTACTAGCTCTTTCTTTTGATATGACCTTGGGCAATGATCTCACATGACCACGCGATTGTAGGTGCAGCCAAAGGAGGTTTGAGGGAAACCCTCTTTTCACCCCGCAATTCACTACAGAGCTCCACGTATGCCTTTGGCGATACTGTGGTTTTGATTGCGGACGGATCAAGAAAAATTAAGACCCAAGCATGTTCTGGCCATGTAATTGAGCATGAACGTTGATCTCTAATCCCTTGGTGATGCCACTCGATCAAAGGATTCTATATGCCTTCCTTTCCTCCTTCCACACACAATCCTAGATCTCCACGATCTGTCGACATGTAGCTCCCTTCCAAATCAAAAACTACAATTTATTTCATGATTTGGGCTTCAAGAGTTTCAACTCTCAAACCCTTATTTCCTATGTACGTCAATCTTCCAGAGTTGAAAATCCACTAACACGTGTCCCTCTCAGATTAGAGATTTCAAATCTCAACTTCTCATTTCTTCTGACTGGATATCTTCTGAAATGGAAGATTTGCTGACATATGTCCTCTTTAATCCAATGACTATCCTCTGCTCTGGGACTTCGCCCTTCGTCATTCTCAGATTTCATTTTCTCTTCGCTTCGCTTCCCTTTGAGAATTTTACCTAGAGCTTGCAATCTAGTGACACTTGTCCTCTCATAGATCGACGACTCCTAGTTTCTTCAACTATTTGGGCTTCGACGATTTCAAACCTTTCTCCTTCATGTTTTCCCAGAGCATTTTCACCCGAATGCATAATATTCTGACACGTACCCCTTCTGGCGATCAACGTCCAGGGTCTTCTTCGGGTCTTCGGCGTTTGGGACTTCGGGACTTTAGTCTAATCGATGGTGGTAAAACTCTTGAAGTAAAACTCCCGCAGTGAAGTAACTTGTTTACGTCACTTTATGACATGGCACGACCTGAGTAGTTTTCACGTGTCACTCAGATTCGTGATTTGCACGTACCTAAAATGTCGATTCAAATTGACACTTGTCATTATTTGATTGCGTCATGTGTCCTTGCTAACATGGATCTCCTCATGTGACACATGTTCTTCTCCTGGATCTAACAGTTGTCCTAACTCCCGAAATGTATCTTAGATCGACGGCTGAGAGAGACTTCATACCTTCATCCTTCGGGACTTCTGGACTTTTTGTTTCCTTTCCAACCACAAACCCCCGAAGTGATCCGCTCCTGAGTTGTGTATCGTGTGCCACATGTTAGTCTTGACGATGGATGGTCCCTGCTTACTTAGGGACTTTGATAAGTCTGCTCTCCTACGCTCATCCAAAGGCTTAACCTTCATGCATTTATCTATGGATCCAACGAATGTTGATCCTTGGCGCTCAGATCCAATGGATCAGATTTTCACTTCTCCTCTGCACTTCCTCTGGTCACTGGACATTGATCTAATGATCATTGTATTTTCTTCAGATCTGATGGTCCTTATTCATTTTGGATTTCAGGCTTTGGGTAATTTGACTTTCAAGTTGCCAATTCTTCTGAAGTGAGATTCCTCGAACAATAACCTCCTCGCAAATTTTGACCTAAAAAAAATGTTGTTCGTCGATCATGTTCTTAGATCGATGGTTCAATATATTGACGGTGCTTCTCTTCTAGCTTATCCTTTCCTTCCACTTAGAATGATCCAACAGTTGTCAGGTATTTAGGATTAATGATCCAACGACCATTGTCATTCTTCCTCCTAAGCTTTCTCGCCTTCTGCTTCGCCTTCTGTTCTTGTCATCAATGACAAGCACACTCTTCCTGTAAACATGCCAACAAATCATTGTACATTAACACTCTTAACTGAACATTTGTAATTAGTGTGTCGATTGTTAGAATATTATTTTTAGTTAGCTTATTTCTTTTCATTGTTTTTAGGACCCTAGTTGGCTAACAGAGCCATAAAACCGGTCAGGTTAGATCATACCAAATAGATTGGGTTAGATAGACAACCCTGGTCTGGATCTATCCTTCTCGTTGACGGTGTGTCATAAACGCCCGTCAACAAATGGCTCTAGAAGGAGGGATGAGTAAATTTAATGATTAAATATTTTACCCCTCAGCCTGTCATAATTCCGAATTTATAAATTCTTCTTCTGTGTCATCTTGAAATGCACTAGAAGGCAGGCCAGATTGACAAGTTGGCCTTGTAAAAGTCTTTGTTTTGAATGTATTTAATTCCCCATGGCTCCCCAAATCACTATGTTGGAACATGATTTCTACTTATCATTACCCGATATTTCCAATGAGATAGTCTCTCGCTTGTCCAAACTCACCTTTGATGATGGGGGGAATGTGTCTGCAAAAGACCATCTTAACAAGCTTTGGTGTAAATGCATCAAGCATGATATTTCTGATTTAAAGGTTTTATGTAGATTGTTCGCTTTTACTTTTAGGGATCAGATTAAACATTGGTTTGAGACTTTTCAAGCATATCACATTATTGATTGGTTTCAATTTGTAGAGGATTTTTTAGATCATTTTGAAATCTATGATTACAATCAATTATGTGAAGAATTCCATACTTTACTAATCAATGACAATTCATCTCCAGAAGGATTTTCAACAAGAATCCATCATGTTCTCTATAAATTTAATCTTGATGACATGTCATTTGTACTAAATCTCCTCTGTGATGCTTGCACCCCTTTCATCCAATCATATTCAATCACGAATGATGAATCAGTTACAAATCCTATCACTCAATTGTGAGAAGAATTTTGTTCGCAGGATGAGAAGAATCCATCAAAAAATTTTGAACAAGCAAGGGAGGTAGAATCTATTGAAAAGGTTCTTACTGACAATCAAACTAGTTTTTCCTCTAAAGCATTGTATATTCAGTCCTCGACCATTGTGGAAGAAGATTTGATGTTGGGTCAAGGTGAATGTCCATATTCTTCTAACTCTTTATCTACTCAGTACTTAAATTTAGTTATTGAAGAACACTTAGGTGATGAAAATGATCTTAAGCATTCAAACATTCCTATGAAACTGACTAGAGATGTAAATCTGCAATTTGAAGAAGAAACCTTAAACGTTCATCCACAAATCATACCTTATCCATAGGAAAGATTAGATGTTTGTTATGAAAGTTTTGAATTGTCTATCATACATGAGAAAAATTTAGATGATCATATTATGTTGAAGGATTTATCACCAAAACAGAGTGAAAGTTTATGGAAAGTGAAGAGGAATGTCTTGATAATACCATTATTAAATAACATAGCTCAAGAGATTCTTTTCATGTGCTCATTTATGATTCCTTTTACTCTTTATATCCTAATCTCTTCTTAGATTCTGGTGGACATGATACTTTAACCATGATATCTTACTCTTTTCCATCACAATCAGATCTTTTCGATATGCCAAGATTTGGTGAAATTAACTCCAAATATAACATTTATGAAGTTGGATTTGACGCTCTTTCACTTTCATCACTCGTATAGAAAAAAGACATGTTGCAAGATGATTTTACATGATTAATTTTTTAAAAAGACAATGCACTCATTCTTATGGAGATCAAATATTCTACATTGTATATTCATTCTTTGGTTAGTTCAAATTTTAATGATTATGCTTCGCTTTTTTAAACGATCCAACTCATCAAACGAAGTATTCAAACCAATAATCTAATTGATGTCATGAATCCTCTTATGATGTGTTCCCCATTGATATATATATTTCGTCGAAGTCATAGTTTGCATCCTAATCTTTATGACATGAACTTAGAATGGTTGGAGGATTCATATATCAAAAAGTTTCAAAAGAATGGTAAGATCGTGCTTGCTTTGTTTTTAAATGAATATATAGGAGGTAAGAATGACGCATTTATTTCGTATCTGCAAATAATACATTCTTTTATTCTAATTTTTGACTTTCTATGCCTTGCAGTATTGAAGATGTTCTTGTGGCTACACTGGAAATACAATTTTACTTAACCTTTTGATTTGTTTAGTAGTTAGAGTAGGTTTATGAGTAGGTTTCCTTTAGTTTTATTTCTCAATGTTTCTTTTTGTAACAATGCAATTATGAACACAAGCGGGTACACCAGGAGAACCATAATATGAATGTTTCCAGAAAAGTCCACTTTAATAATTTTCTCTATGTTTTTCATTGGATATTTCTTTTCAAAAACGCATTATCATCATGGCAATTTTAAAATGGAAAGTCAAGAGATAAGTAAATTTGAACTATCAATTCACCCGAATTCAACCCTGACCCAAGGTGCCACGAGTAGGAATGCACTCATATTAATAAGGTTTTTTCTATTTTCTTTTTGTCTCTCAAGAAATAATTCACCTGAGAAATCAGACTTACCCCTCTTATAAATATTTTTAGCCTGCGTGTTCTTTTGTTTTGTTTTTCTTTTATTTTGGTTTTTTTTTGTTTCCCTAATAATTATTTATGAATCATCATTCATTATTGAAGGGAATTTGATCTTTCATTAGCAACAATTGATAACAGTTCAAATCATCTGCACATTGAGTTCTAAACTCAGATCAGTTACGGTAAGTTTTTGTCTAGTCATTGTTCCCGGTTTTCGTTGAAATCTCAGGGAAACACGATTATCTTTAAAAACTTCTAACGCCATCCCTGTTTTAATGAGAACAACTCATAGTGCTTTCCCATTCCAGAGATGATTTCTTAACTGAAATCTTAATGTCCAAATTACAATGAAAGTCATCAGAACGAGAAAGTAATTCTTAAAGATCGATCCTATCCTTGTCTGGCTGTGAAATCTTCAGTATCACCCCGCTCTCTTGTTATCACAAAGTTTCTGAAAATATTATAAACATTTTTAGAGAGTTGGAAGCATTGTAATGTGTGGGAATTGTGTGTAAACCCATCGGGATTTTGAACAAGTCTTATAGCAGTGGGTAAATGCACACATGATACCAAGACAACTTTGTCAGGGTACTAAACAGGTCTGCTGGCAGTGAAGAAATGTCGGGTTCGAAGATCCTCAGTTATGTTTTGAAAGTTAGATCAGATGTCAAGATGCTTTTGTCACAAATGGACATCTCTTGGATGGGATAGAAGTACTAGAGTGGGTTAAATGACATCCCTACCGAGGCTGCAAACGTCTGTTGGTAGCAGTGGCCCTGTCAATGGTATTGGAGTTATCTGTGTAAACATCGTTACCCCTATGATCGAAACGAGATACCAGATTACAATTTTTGGACATCTCCAATACTATGACTAGGTTATTTTGTCTGAGTTATTGTCGAAATGCTTGATCTATCATTTAATTGTTTCTAATAATTATTTTTGAGTCATTTGTTCCCAGATATAAAGTTCTGATGATGAAGAGATAGCTGCTTCACCCAGCGTCTCGCCATTATTGGAAGCCAAATATTCTTGTCAAATTTTGTCATGGTAAAATGCCGTCATCAAGGGATAAAATTTTCTGTAGCTACCTCCTTCTCCTTGCAAACATTTTTTTTATCATCTTTGGTTTTGGAAAAATTCACTGGACTAGTTGTTTGAATGAGTTTATTATTTTTTTTATCATTCTCTTTGTTCAATTTCATGACTGAAAGAATGAAATTAGAACAAGTTTTGTTTTGAGGGTATTATACATTTTATGGGTTTTTCTTTTGAAAGATGGATAACTTTTTGGGCATCTAATGTTTTCATAAATCCTAAAAATTGTAAATTTATCATTTTATTGGTTGATTCCTTAGCATAACAATTGAGTTATTCACCTTGGGGGATATGACTTAGTCATTTCTATCCTTGATTATTTTGGTTATCACATTGACATATGCTTGATTGCGCAGCTAGCAGAACTTTGGATTAGTTTGAAATATGAATACTACCCCTAGCATTCGTATCACGGTCTTGTCGTCCTAGTACTGGACTGACACACTTACCTTCAAACATCACCCCTTCATCCTGCATAGCTTAGGCCTGCATTCATTGTTGCAAGTGGTAATTTTTGGTGCTTTGGTTTTGGCATTCATTTCTTAGAGTGCTTTCCTATTCTACGCATCCTCTGGTTACTACCCACTCAATGCTCGTAGCTTCCCGAATCCTTAGGTATCAGGTTCCTCCCGATTATGCAGACCTCATCCTACATTTCATGTGCTAGAGAACACAACCCACCTCTTGTTACCCTTGTTGTTTCTGTGTGACCATATCAAAGGCACCCATGGTGAGGGTCGAACCCAATGGTTTGCATGCTCTCCTCTCTCATGACGATTTCGTGGATCACCTTGTAGCGTATGGCTGGGATGTTTTCATCAAAAAATTTGAGGGTTTCAACCTCACAGTGGCCCAATATTTCACTCAATATTTTGATGGAACCAAGGCTAAGGTTGGGGATTTTCAATTAGAGGTGACCGAATTTTCCATCGTAGAAGCTACAGGACTATCCCAAGAGGGAGATCGATGGTTTAAAAACACCAAAATCAAAGGCGTGCCCTAGCATTCACTCATGGCCTCCAAGAAATTGTTTTTTTGTCCAAAAGGTACACCAATTTCTCTTTTCAAACCCCGATGGCATGGATTTATCTTAATGCTTAAGAAATTTATTACCTGTGAAGGTAGATATGGTTTGGTATTCTTGTATCATGTCCGCTTGTTGATGGTTTTTATAGGTTTCAAGTTAAATGTGCCTTTTTATCTGCATAGGAGTCTGCAGAAAATGGCTAAGTTCTATCAGAGATAGAAACTAAACCTACAGCCAAGCCTGTTCCACCATGGCTTCATCTGAATCCTCATGGTTTTGCATATGTCTAAAACTGGGGACATTTGCGAAAATTTATTGTTTAGAAATAATTTTAACCTACTCGAAAATGTAATAGAATCACCTCGGCATCTCAACGAAAATCCCAGTCCCTGTCGATATAAACCTACTATCGAAAACCTATGTGTTAATATACAATAAGGCCATACGTCCATATATCAAACCTTTGTTGCTATCCAGAAGCCATTAGGAAATAATCCACAAAGCGATTTCATTCCCAGAAAGTCTTTGGAAGAAGTTTTAGATGATTTAAAGGACAGGATTCCTAATGTTCATACTCATCAGTCGATTTGGGTTGTTTTAAATGAATCAACTATCAAGAAAAAGAGCAAGTGTAAAAAACAAAGTAGTCCAGATGTAAATTTTACAATTAAGAGACCAAGGCGACTCCTATCTAGAAAATTGAGAAATCAACGGTGTGATAATGAGAAATTGACCCCTATGATCGAGGTTGATGATCGTTTTTCTGAGAATGAGATTGAAGATTTTATTGATCAAGAGGATATCGATGATCGAATTCTGGGGAACGATATCAATACTGATGCAATACAATTCGATTTTTTTTCTGATTTCCCATTGTTCCTAAAGAAACAAGAGGGTTTATCTGGTATACAAAACAATCTGAAAGAAATCACAGGACAAACTAAATTTCCCTCTATTGAACAAGATTGACCTTTGCCTACTATAGAACCAATTCATTATAAAACAGGTTTGATTGGATTGAGAGATATTACCAGTATGTCCCCTATCTTCAAGCACAATTAAACCAAATGGTAGCACGAAACTCATTGCTCGAGAGGGAGAATGGTGAGTTGAAAGTCTTCGTTCGATCGAATGCTCACAAGGAAAACAAGAGGATTAAGCAGTCTGGTAATGTGATTATTAAAAACTCAACAAACTTCAACACCATTATGAATTCAGAGTTATCAAATGATTCTCTATCAAATCTTTGAAATGATAAATAGTTGTTTTGATTTATTTTTATTTGATTATGTTTGAGAAACAATAGATAGATTCACTTTTTTATTTTATTTATTTTAAGACTAGCTACAGAATCGAAAGATTATGTAGCCAGTATATTTAAAATTATTTGTTTGTATTATTATCTAAACTTTGATTTTGTTTTATCATTTTACGTAAACAACAAATTATGATGCTATGTTTAAGGAAAAGGAATCATGGGTTAAGCATTCAATAGCTTAGTAATTTCCCATTTTTGAAAAAACAATGTCATTAATGTAATTATTTTTTATTTAAAGACTCTTACAGGAGTATCTTTTTGTTACTCTATTTTTGTAAAACAAACTTATTTTTAGGGATCTTCTTCTATCTTTTATGATAAGAGGTAACAGATCCAAGACATGTTTAAATAGCTATTGTTGCATGGTGTTAAGGGTATGTTTTTTTGGACCATAGAATGGACATATAATTTTGTAAGTGATATGGGAAAGAAGTTTGTTGTTGCCTTTAGACATGTGTAAATTGTGCAATGTTTGTTTCACTGTATTCTCCTATGATTTCTATGTTATGAAATGTTACTTGTGTTGATTCAACTTTATTCTTTTCTTCCCATGATATTTTATATCGTTGATTATCTGAATGTTGTCCATTATATGTTGGTCTAGTTTGTACCTGTGATCGATCAACTCTATACGTATTTATGAGTTTATTTTTTATGTTAAAGGGTTGATAACATCAATGCCCAGGATTGATATTTCTTTCGTTCTGATCTATTGGTTATCTTGAGGTCACAGAAAATATAATCATTTATCTTTATGTTGTTATAAATTCACTCCAAAATATGAAACACTTCCTTGAATTTCATCAGGAAGTATTATTATTGTCTCTATCATAGGTTTCCACTTAATACAGGACAAAAAGGAGCTCACACAACACAGAGAAATGAACTTAGTGTAGTATTGTTGATCAACTAGATGTTGGTACATGTATTGCTTTCTTTTATTTAAAGTTGTTTGTATATGAATGAACAATGATTTCATAATTTAGACATTAATTAGATTTGTCTATTTTCGTGTTATCATCACAATCATATTCATTCAATGTTTATTAGTTTAATATTTTTAAACATTAGAAAGAGTACTTTTCATACTTGATCTTGTTCAGAAACTTTATCCCAAACAATTACTTTTGCAAGATTTTATTTAAACCTTGTAAAATGTATATAATCATTGTACATTAACACTCTTAGTTGAACATTTGTAAATAGTGTGTCGATTGTTAGAATCTTATTTTTAGTTAGTTTATTTCTTTTCATTGTTTTTATGACCCTAGTTGGTTAACGGAGCCATAAAACTCGTCAGGTTAGATCATACCAAACGGCTTGGGTTAGATAGACAACCCTGGTCTGGATCTATTCTTCCCATTGATGGTGTGTCATAAACGCCTGTCAACACACCTACACTTAGACACATTTCCAAAAAAATCATTGAGGGTCATCCAAACTATCTGACATGTGACACATGGAAATATCCTAGGCCATTGGATCTCTTACTCTTTGTACTGTATGATCTTTGACATGTGGTGACCTCCTGAGCCGTCAAATCTCTGACATGTGGCTACCTTCTGGGCAATCTGATCTCTTACTCTCTGGGACATCTGATCTATTATCCATACTTATTCATTTTATGAACTTTCACCATAGGTTCATGACATCTCCATTCTTCTCTTATTCATGGCCTCATTTGTCTAACCGATCCACCGTACTTAGTCATTTTTCGATGTCTCACCGCATCTGACCGAATATCCATACTTAGTCAATTTTCAATATCATCACCACAACTTCACGAGTCTACATTATTTCCATGATTCTTATAGTTTTGTCTGCTTGATCGATCCTTGATACTTAGTCGATTTTCCATATTACACCATGCTCTACGATCTCTTTGGTACTTAGTCATTTCTTCACTGTGTCCTCATACTTGGAAAATTTTCATAGATCTCACCACGGGTCCACAGGTCTACAACATTTCTCTGACTCTGTTTGTGTCCTTTTCCATCTGACCAATTCTCGACACTTAGTCAATTTTTCAAACTCCTCTGCAGGTCTCACATACTTAGTTTATTTTCCAATATCTCACAGCGGGTCCTTGGGTCTTAGATAATTTTTTCACATACATCTGATTCTTCATCGTGTTCACAATCTCTGTGATGTTTTGATACTTAGTCATTTTTTGATATTTCTTGTGTTGATGTAGCAAATGAGGTGGATTCCATGTGGACGTCTTCTTCTGTACAATGAATGGCAAGGAATCGATACATGGCATTGGTATGTGGAATAATTGATGTGGAATTCTGATGTGGAATTCATCTGACCGAACACATGGTGTTGAGGTAGTTGAGATAGCCCATTGTATATCGAACCCCAAACTTTTATCTTGACCATTGATCTTAGGATATGAATGGTCAGGATCTAATCACTCAAAATTTAATCCTTTACATAAGGTTTTGTTGATGGGGCAGAATTTACCAACAATAGTAAGGGGTACTCCCTAATACAAAGTCTCAATTAGACTATGCGTCATTTGGTTTAGGAGACCCATCCGGATTTTGGCCCGACTTCCATTACTAGTTATGAGGGTCAAAGATGGATGGTTATGCATGTGAAAGATGTAGATGAAGACAATGTAAAAACATAAAGAAATCTATTGTACTTCTAATCTATTCTATCCTAGGTAGGAGCAATTATCGTAATCGAATGAGTTGTAATGAGACTAAACTCTTCTAGAAACCCTAGTTAGATAGTTGTAATGAAGGTGAAAATTTAGAAACAAGTGCATATAAATATATAACCAGAAAATTCTAAACTATATTTCTGCATACATCACAACTCACGTGCTCAGAACAAATAGTATAAGAAATAATCACCAAACTGCAAGAATAACATAGATTTCATAAGAAAATTCTATAAGAAAACATGTCCTTACAACTCTGTGAGTAGCTAACATTTCGTTGGAAATAGTTTGCAACAAACAAAAATGCACATTAATTTTTCTCTCTATCAAAAATTTGGCCTTGAGGGCTTCTCAATATTCATTAACCAAGTATTTTCTCCAAAAATATTTCAAGAGTGTATACAAAACTTGAAGATCCCTTTTAAAGTGGGTATCTTCCCATATTTATACATTTATTCCTAACTCTTGAATGTGACCTCTTGTATTCCCCTAAAGAAATTGTTACAAAAGGAGACCATTAGGATTCCTTGTCTAGGATTGTAACACGTGTAGGGGGAAAAGACAAAATTGAAGGTGGTTGGAAAAAGACAAAATAGTGGCTTGATTTCTCGGGGACCTCTCTAGGATTAAACCCAGGACCTATCGGCCTCGGCTTTGCACCCAATTCCATTGGCTCCTCCCAACTCACCAGCCTGCTCGGCCTCCAAGCCGCTTCAGGCCTCTCTTCTTGGGGATCGTTCTTAAGATGATGGCCTGGAAGCAAGCCAGAATTCATGTTTGCGGCCTCACTCGTGAGATGAATCTAGCGCTGACCCTGAATTTAAATTGAAAACAAGCCTCACACTGTTGCAAGGCTTGGTCTTTGACTTGCACCGAGACTTGGATGACCTTGTTTTTCTCCTAGAGATTCTGGATGGAAAGGCTTCACAATTCCTGCACTTTCTCTAAGCATTGTAGAGTGCCCACCACCCCCAAGCAAAAGAAGCTCAAGTATCAGGAGTTGCGACACCAATATTGGCACCAGCTCCCCCACTGGGGACTTCGGAGAACGACACACCAGGCTAGGAGGAGAACGTGTCACCAGCCCAGCCAGAGGACGCCATGCAACTGGACGAGACACCATTCAAGGAGGAGTCGGCTCCTCTCGGGGACTTGACACTCGATGCCTTCTTCCTGGACACGGGGTCACAATACAGCCCCACTACATGATATGTACAGGTGTCTTTGTTATTTTTTTATGTGTGTTAACGTGGTTTTGCCTCATGAAAGCCACTTATATCAGCTATTGTCTATGGCTATTACTGTTATGATGGTCACCTTTAGGGACCTGAATTTTAGTTTTTCTTAATGTCAGTAGAAACCTTGTTATGTTTGGTAGTTTAAGACTTAAACTCAGGATTTTTCCAGATGGCTGAGTTGGTTTCCCCTTGGGGCAGCTCAGTGTTTACAACGTGGAACAATGGAGGTATTTTGTAATCTTTGATTTTGACAGACTTTTATACAATCTTACTTATAAAAACAAAAACAACAATTTGAATTACTATTTTTTCTTTTTCATGGAATCGTGTCCCTAATATATCACTACTTCTTGTACATTGAAATCAGACAGCGCTATGATGGTTTTTCAATGCACATTCATCTGTTATCTGATGAAATATGGTTATTAGTTTCTTCGGTGTATTCATGTTGGCTATCCGATGAAAGTATGGACGTCGGATATCCAACAACCTCTCGTCGATTACACCGACAACCCTAAGGGCCAAAAACTTGTCGAAATTAGAAATTTTTTCTGACAACTAGGTGTCATAATTATGATGTAACCATACGTTGAATATCCTATGTCCCTACGGCCAATAATTTCAGAAACCTACTCTCATATCCGACGAATGTGAGCATCACATATCCAAAGAGACAAAATTATCATCGACGATGGTGCCATACCTCCGACGAACAGTGTTGTCGGTCCTGACGTCCTCTTTCGTTGAATATTCGATGGTATCATAGTACCTCCGACATGGGTGCCAGACCTTCAAAAGTTGGTAATGTTGATCAGAATGTAGGATATTCGATGGCCACCTTCAGTGAATAGCCAACGGTTTTACAGTACGTCCAACGAGGGTTTCATACCTCCAACGGTTACTACTATTAGTTCGTGTGTCGGAGATCTGATGATATTGTGTACATTAAAAAAGAAATATCCAGGCTTGAAACAAAACTATGATGCTAAAAAAATCGCCTCCTCAAATATATAGTGTAAGTGGTCAAAGTATATTGTTTATCCCATCTCTCATTATGGGGAATAACATTAAAATCTTAGTGGACAAGAGACAAAATTGAAGAAATAACCTGAGCTCCCATTCCCTCAAACTACAATATGAACTAGGTAATGTTTGCTAGAGACCACAAAGTAAAAATCCCACATTGTCTCAGCTTCAACATATAAGTTGTAGTGCTAAACCTTAACAATGGTTGGCCAAAATGGAAAGTGCAAGTGCATAGAATGAGGTAGTTCAAGTGCACTATACAAACTTACATGAATTCCCACCATTGTATTAGATTAGAGGGTTGTGGAGACAAGCATCATATGCATGCAATGGAAATATTAACTCATCTTTCAAGACATAGTACAATATGGATAGGTGGACCCATAGACATCAAGAAATTAACCCATCAAATCCCAATGGAATTGATAGGGTGGCAGGTGACAATGTATGTGTTAATTTCTAATGTTCACGACTCATATATGCTCGCAAATTAGGCATGATTATACATTAAGGTTTGGCATGGTTGAAACCTTGGTTTTGACTTTATGAGAAAATCATTTTTATGAGTTCTTATCACTTAGGCATGGGCATAAAATAATTCCAAGCATCGAGATGCTTATATTTAGGGCTAAGTGGTAATACTTGTTTAATAGATCTTTGAAGGGGGTTACCTCTGAGAGATTTTCATTAACACCAATGTAACATGGGTGCATTCCCACACTTTGGGGACACATTTCTGCATATTAGGGATGTCAAGAATGTCCTAATAACACTTGGCCTCCATGGTGAGATGAACTTGGGGATGTCCCTTGCAAATGGGTATGTCCACACATGTACCCTATCAGTCAAGGTACCTCTGGACGAGCTTGTTTTCGGGGCATCACTTCTTAATTTTTAAAAAATGGGGAAGTTTAATTTTTATCTTACTTACACGTAGTGCATCCCACTAGTTTTTTAGAACACTATAAACCCTAAGAAACACCCCAACCCAGAAGAAAACATCACTTTGAAGACTGGTTGATTGATGGTGAGTAGTGGGTTTATATTTGGTGGATGAAAACTTGTAATGGTAGAGGAATATTTTTTCCTTTTCATTGGATTTACTTGGAATACGTTGGAGAGGTCTATTGACTTGGATCTGTATCTTTATTGGTAGCCAAAAGCTTGTGACAACAGTGGATTTTTTCTCACTTCCCACTGAAATGTTGGCTTGAAACCTATAACAACAATAATTTTTGGGGATTCCGCAGAATCCACCAACAAATCATTTGAGAGGAATTTCCTCAACCTTACAACTTGGATTTGAATCTTGGAGATTCTTTGTTTCGTATTCATCATTAACCAGTGATAAAAAAATATTATTTTTTTAATATTTTCAAATTTCTAGAGATTGCATTTTTCTATATTTGAGGTAGGGTCCAATCAAGGGTTTCATATCACATATTGCAACAATGGAGTGGGAAGAAACTCAACAAGAATATACTCTCCAACATCCATTATGATCATATGTCAAAGAAAACAATGTATAGAATTATAACAAAATAAATTATGGAACACTAAGGATAGAGAATATAGAATTCAAGCTACAAAGAAAAATGACACATGAATATCCCATAATGAATTTGCACACGAAGTTCAACGACATTCAAAGAATAAAGATTCATGAACTGTTTGAGATTCAAGTGATGAATCATACTCTTTATCACCAGGTTCTAGTTTAAAAAAATATCAAGGAAGCAACCTTAGAATATCAACCAAGCCAAGTGAAAGTTTTAAGTTTACTAAATGCTTATAGCAAGCAGTCTACTATGAATGGTTCTTCTCATTTAAAGGTCAAAGATATCACCACTGTGTCAAAATAGAAGCAATTCTAAACATAAAATAAATATAAAATAGAGTATTTCAAGTTTAAGTTGCTCTACATATCTCCAAGGCATATATCAAAAGGAATTCACATACAAGACAAGCCTCATTCTAGAAAGTAGAATGTGCATTAAGTGATTATTATCTAACCAAGTTTTCCAAGTGCATACCTCTCAATACATTTTAGGCTTAAAAAGTAGACAAGGAAATAGAGAATGTTGGCAATAGTTCATAGGCTTCCTCTCAATCCCTCGATTTCAAATCAAATGGAGAAGAGGTTTATAAATTATGAAAAGCAAGTTTGAGGGATATAAAGGACAATCATATAATTTATTCCTGATTTTTTCTAAGGTTCCTAATACAACAACAAGATAGAGTGAAAAAATGCACAAGAAGTATCAGTTGGATAAATGCATCCCAAGCCTACATGCAAATAAGGAAAATAGTGGTAATCTCAACAATATAGATACATGGAAAACTCAATGCAAAGGATAATCATGACTCCAAATAATAATCAAAATAAAAAAGAAATCAAAAAATATTTTTTCATCAAGTATCAAATGGCTAAGTGGTTAGTATGCACAAATCAATACATTCAAAGTAATACATTGTACAAGTCAAAGAGGAGAAATCAACTACTAGGATACTAAAATTTTAATTTTTCACCATTTCAAAGGTAAAGAACAAATTCTTTGTTCAAGGAAATATTAAAGTATATGCAATATTTTTTCCATTACTCTTAATTTATGTCATCATTCAAAATAAATCATACATTTCAAGCATATAACTATCCCATCTATTCACTTACACACATCCATTTATTGTAGCATGCTATCCAATTCCATATTAATTTTCCTTTTTATCAACATCATCTTGTTTTTTAAAAACAATGTATTTAGGAACTTCTTATGGAAATTGGGGTGTTTTGCCCAATTTCTTATGGAAAAGACCCAAAACCTATCTAGACACAAAGGCACCACCATTATCACTAACAATTTTGAGAGGTGGACCAAAGAAGGAAAATATATGTTCTTGTAGAAAGGATAGAACATGTTCTTCCTTAGCATTCATTAACAAGACAACTTTGGGCCACTTCGTGAAATATTCAATTGTAGTAAGGATAAAATGTGGTCAATAGAAAAGTGTGGGGAAATGGGGCCTATGAAGTCTATCCCCCTCTTGGTAAAGGGAAAATAATTTCTCACTAGGTTCAGGGGCACACCTAAAAAATGTTGCTTTCCACTTACTCGTTGGAAACAATCACATGATGTCACAAACATGAAAGAATTGTGAAACAGGGTGGGCTAATAGAAACCATAACACATAATTTTATGAATGGTAGCTTTAGCAGGGAAATTTCCACTAGTATAAAATTGTAAATGAGCACCATCCTGAAATTTCCATAGTATATATTTGGCTTGGGACTTACCAACACATCAAAGAAACATTCCATCGACATGTCTATGGACAAACCAATTGTTCTACATATAATAATTAGTACTTTCTAACCTTAGTCTCCTCTTTTCATTGGCATGCAAATGGCAAGGGCATTGTTGGTTTCACAAGTACAAGATGATGTCCTAGTACCAAGGGTCAACAATTACATCATAGTGAATATCAAAACATTCCATTTAAAAAACAACAAGAAATGAATCCATTTAAATTCCATCTACAAATAGTCTCATACACGAGTCATTATCATGGGCACCAATATTATTGCATGGATCAAAGAATGCAACCAGGTCTTTGTTAATAGAAGTTACCCATTCCTTGAAAACCTAGGTATATGATATTTAAATTTGTGCAATGGATTAATACTAAGAATAATGTATAGAGGAGACGACACATGTGTACCTCATATTGGAAGATGCTAATATTTTTAATCACTTTTTCATGATTATTCTACAAAAAATTAGAGTCAATGGAGAAAACAAGGAACATAAACCACCACATTTTTATCTAACCAAATGGACTAGAGAACTATTGCACTAGTTAAGTTAAAGAAACAAGATTGAATACCTAAAAGTTATAAGAAAAAGTTCATGAAGTTGCAATGGAGGTAGGAGAAGCATTGTCCACATGTTTTGAGGAGGTACTCCCACACCTTTCTAAGGCCTTATAAACCACATAGAAAGCAACTATTGTCAAAATCAAGGTAACAACAACACAATATAAATCACAATATAAATCATCATGTCAATCATACGTGAGTGGGAAGAACCAACATCACAATATAAATCATCAAATCAATCATACAAATCAATTTCAATTAGAAATGAAATAAAAACTCAAATACCTGGATATTCAATGGTTGTCCTCGTATGAAATTTGTTTAATGTTTCTCCAATAGATCTCATGTAGTAGTTATTACAATAATTAAACCAACACTTAAAGAAACAACAAAATCATAAAATAAATTAACAAATTTGTTTACTAAATAATAATTAAAAAGACTTGACTGCATGAATAACTAAATGAGATCCTCTTGGTTTCGAGGATAATTT